>OMLC01042615.1:0-20789 GCA_900302585.1 Regalecus glesne | reverse complement strand
AGCATGTGTGAGTACACACACACACACACACACACACACACACACACACACACACCCCCCCCTACCTTGGTTTGGGTCATGACCAGGGTGAAGACAGAATGGGACCTGGAGCTCTTGTCATTCATACCAGTAGCTGCAGTGGCTCTCTGCTTGTTACCAAGCTCCAGCCAGACCTAGGGGTCAGAAGTTATTGTGCATTTCACAACGGAAACTCTTAGTTTGAAATATTCAGTGATTAAAAAGGTGATAATGGCTAGCTCCACCTACCTGAATATCTTTATAGCAACTAACCACATTCCTGAAAAGGGGGAAATATCTATGAACAAGGCTTCATATCTCTCTGTTCGATATTATCAGCTTGCCCTGTAAGGGTATTTATGGTTACATTGTGAAAACATAATATGATAAAATGGTAATGTTCACTTACGCAGACAGGTCAGCCACATAGGGTCCATGCAGTGGATGTTCCCTCACTCTCAGCTGGAAAACAAAGCAAAATACCAAAGTACTTTCAAGCTCATTGTAAAAGGTTGTATTCAAAGCGCTCTACTTTGCCTAAACCTTTATTTTCTTAACTAATTTTTGACGATTTCCAGTATGATACAAAATGAGAGTACCACTTGGCGCAACTTTTACTTTCTGCTGCTCCCATGAGGGTCACCACAGCAGAACATTCGTTTCCACTTCATCCCGTCTTCTCCATCTTCCTCTGTTACACCAGTCACCTGCATGACCTCCCTCCTCCCCTTTCATCCATAAACCTCCTCTTTGGCCTTATTTTCCTCTTCCCTGGTAGCTCCACATTTAACATCCTTCTCCCAATATAGCATGCATCTCTCTTTTACACATGTCCAAATCATCTCAATCTTGCCTCTCATGCTTTGCTACATTTCTTCACTCAAACAGGTGACATGTTCAGTCTTTCTAAATAATTTCCCCTTGCGGTTGAACCAATTCACCTTTTTGTGATCCTACAATGGTGTGATTGAAAATATTCCCCAATCCTCTGCGAGTAGTAGTAGTAATACAAATCCTACACCACTCTTGCCCCGTTCCCCACTTCCTGATATACTGTCACCTCTTCTCTCTGTACATGTCCAAATAATCTCAATCTGGCCTCGCTTGCTTTTCTCCAAACCATCCAACCTGAGCAGTTTCTCTAATATATTTGTTCCCAATCCTCTCCTTTGTTGTCACTCCCAATGCAAATCTTAGCATCTTCAACCTTTTCACCTCCAGCTCCATCTCCTGTCCTTTTGTCAGTGCTACTGTCTCCAAACGATATTACATAGCTGGTCTCACTACCATCTTGTAAACCCTCCCTTTCACATTTACTGGTACAATTCTCTCAAAAATTACCCCTGACACTCTTCACCACTCATTCCACCCTGTCTGGACTCTTCTTAGCCTCACTTCTACCCTCTCCACACTTTGAACAGATAAAACCAAGTATTTAAACTCATACATTTTCATCACCTCTACTCCTTGCATTTTCACCATTCTACGATCTCTCCTTTCATTCATACAAATGCACTATGTGTTGCTCTTACTGACATCTAATTCTCTTTTCTCCAGTTTATACCTCCAGCTCTGCGGGCTCACCTCAATTTGCTCCCAATTCCATCTACAGAACACAATGTCATTTGTGAACATCAGTGTCTATGGAGAGTCCTGCCTGAACCCTGATGTTCATAGATGACACTGTAACAGCGTTGTATACTTTTCTGCTTTTTACGAACATCACAATAATGGACAGTGGGCCCACTGGTAAATGAAGTTTATGTGTATCCAGACTGAACAAAAAAAACTTTAAAGTGTTTTTTTTTTCCATTCTTTAAGAACTTTTTCTTCATGTTGGAGGAGATGGAATAGTCTGATACTAAGGGTGGCAAATTTTACTACAGTTAAATTACACTTTTGCATGCCATCAGTATTAAAGAAAGATCATCGAAAAAAATTGTTTAAGAGTATCAAGTATCAAAAAAATATGTATTTGCACAGACTTTGATCACTATGGCATCCGGTTCTATGGATGACTTGAACAATTCACATTGCTTGGTAAAGTAAACATGCTAGGTGTATGCTTGAAAATATAACGCATTTTCAATTAATTGTTTATAGTTTTATGGAATATTTTCAACTGCAAGTTTTTTTATTGAACCAGAGCTGGAACATAATCCTTATCCTTCAGGTACAAAGGTTAGAGTTGGCTAAAATATTCCAGCGAATTAAAAATCTTTCCCAGAGCGGCTATATAACAAGTCCACTTATCAGTCAAGTTAATTACTATTTTACAAAAGGTCATCCAATTGATGCTGGACTACCTGTCAAAGTGCACAATGAATTATACAGACAGGAAAACCCCAAATTTATCAGCTTTTTACTGATGATAGTTGTCCCTCTTTGTCACACACTACTTACAGGGATCTGCTTTTGGTTTTGGTCATCTCTGGCTACCAGCAGGTCATGGATCTTCTCATTATACACCTCAAAGTAACTCATCTCCAGATGACATGTAGCCTGGAAGGTAATGAATAAATTATGAAAAACTTAGGGGGGGGATTTCTTCTCTACCTGGAGGTCAGACCACCTCCACTGAGTCACAGGATCATTTATGGCATTGGGGCCATTTTTAAAGAAAGATATTTTCTGATGAAATAATGAGAACGGTCTGCATCTTTTTTTACAGGATTGAACCATGTACAAAAAAAGAACAGAAGGATCATTTGATGTCAAAGCTCCCCATTTGGCATATTAAAAGGTAGCAGAAAAATTACCTCTTCATTTGTAACGGAGGAAAGTCTTGTGAAAAGTTCATCGCAAAACCGAGGGATTACCCCTCCTTCCTCTTCAAAGCCCATCATGCTGTGACATAGACAATTGCAAACAAATCAAGATCAAACATTAAAAGGCATTATTATATCATGCAAGCATGTATATTCTTTTTATTTAGAAATCCTCTAACAGAGTCTTTGCAATTTAAACAATGTAAGATATGTAATGTAAGTCTATACTTTCGCTGCACTCAAGATATCACACGAGGAATTTCAGTTAAATGCAGAGAAAAAAAGCTTTCTGGTCTTATTTGTTCGTTTTATCTCTTAACCAAACAATACTTACGTGTATGATTTTCCAGAGCCTGTTTGGCCATAGGTAAACAGACAAGTGTTAAATCCTTCCAAGGCCCTCTCCAGGAGAGGCTTCGCCAGTGTATCATACACTACTTGCTGGCTGGCAAAATGTGGGTCCTTTTCATCAAATGAGTAGAAGGAGAAGTCATACGTGAAGGTGTAACTGTGTTTCGAATCTGGATGCTGGACGAAAACCTCCTGGTTGTTCATGAAGATGACCTGCGAGGCCTTCTCTTTCTTCTCCCTGAAATATGACAGATCTCCATTTTATTTATTATACAGTTACAGGAATAGGGCATCAGTTTGCATATTTGCCTTTTTCATAGCATAACATGAACGATTTACTCCCACATTGCATGTGGAAGCAAATATCTGAAACCAGAACACTGACACTGCCTCAAAACGAGTGTAATAGGGGCATTAAGTATCAAAGTAACCCAGCTACTCTTGATGCCGGTGCCAAGCTTGGATAAATGGAGAGAGTTGCATCAGGAAAGGTATCTTGCATAAAACCATGCCAAATTAAATATGCAGATCACAAATCAGTTTTCCACACCAGATCCATCAGTCATGGTCCAGGTTACTGATGACAGCCACCAGTAATGTTGCCCACCATTGTAACAGTGGTAATTGGGCACTGTTGGGTGAAGGAGATAGAGAGGGGGAAGGAATGTCCAGAGGCATTGGGAGAAGAGGAAGGGTAAGAGTGGAGAGAGATGGAACTTTGAATGTTGGCACTATGACTGGTAAAGGGAGAGACCTGGCTGATCTGATGGAGGGAAAGAAGGTACATACTGTGTATGCAAAAGACCAGGTGGAAAAGGAGAAAGGTCATGACGTGGAGGTGGGTTGAGAGAAATAGGTAGGGGTATTTCAGCAGGAAGAGTATGTCAAGAATGTTTTGGAGGTGAAGACCATTTCAGACAGAGTGATGAGAATGAAGATGTAAATCAAGGTGTGATGATGATGAGGCAATCCCTCAATTTGGGTGTAAGATGGAATAGTAATAATTTTAGAGTGAGTTGGATAAATTGGTGGAGAGTGTATCCAGGAGGTGGTGACTGAAACAGACTTCAACAGGCATGTTGGGGAAGGGAACAGAGGGGATGGGCAGGTACGGTGTCAAGGACAAGAATATGGAGGGACACATGGTGGTAGATTATACATAAAGGATGGAAATGGCTGTAATTACATATTTCAAGAAAAGGGAGGAAAATACAGTGATGTATAAGAGTGAAGGAACATGCACACAGGAGAAACTATATCTTATGTGAGGAGGCGCAATCTGAAAGGGATTGGAGACTATAATGTTGTGTCAAGGGAGAACATAGCTAGGCACCTGAAAATGTTCTGTAGGAGGAACTTTATGGATCAAGAATAGGAAGAGAATGAAGGCAGAGTCAAGGATCAAATGGTGGAAGATGAGGAAGGAAGATTGTCGTGCAAAGTCAAGACCGGCATTCGGTGGGAGCAAAGAGTTGCCTTAATGGCTGAGCAACCGGTGCAGAAATAGGGAGAAAGACAGCTAGGAGGGTACTTGGCATATAAACTGGACAGGGGTAAGAAGATAAGGAGACTTGGTGGTGGAATTAGGAAGTACAGTAGAGTATACACAGGAAGAGGTTGGTAAAGATGAAATAAGATGGTCAGATAAAAGAAGACAAGAGGACAAGGAGATGCAGTATAAAGCAAAGAGAGAGGTCAAAAGAGCCAAAAGACAAGGAGTATGGTGAGTTGTATGAGAGGTTGGATGCCAAGGAAGGAGAAAAGGACTTGTGCTGATTGGCTAGGTAAAGCGACCAAGCTGGGAAAGATGTGCAATAGGTTATGGCAATAAAGGATAGAGACAGAAATGTGTTGACAAATAAGGTGAGTTTTGTTGAAAAGGTGGAAGGAGTATGTTGAGGGGCTGATGAAAAAAAATCAGAGATAAAGTTAAATGATGTTGTGATACTGAAACAGGAAGTGGAGTGGATTAGCAAGGAGATCAGGGCAGCTATGAAGAAAATGAAGAGCGGGCAGGAGGCTGGCCCAGACAACAGGTGTTTAGGAGAGATGGCAATAAAGTTTTTAACAAGATTATTCAACACAATCTTGCCGAGTGACAGGATGCCTGAGGATTGGAGAAGAGGCCTACTGGTACCAACTAGATTTAGAGCTGTAATAACTGCAGAGAAATAAAGTTGATCAGCCAGAGCACGATAACATGGGAAAGAGTAGTAGAAGCTAGGCTAAAAGGAGAGGTGATGGTAAGTGGGCAGCAGTATGGTTTCATGCCACAAAAGATCACCAATGTACAATGTGTCTTTGTGGATTCAAAGAAAGCACATGACAGGATGCCAAGAGAGGAGGTGAGATACTGTATGAGAAGAGAAAAGCAGAGAAGCATGCAAGAGTGGTACAGGATATATTTGAGGTCTGTGTAATAGTGGTGAGGTGTGTGGTGTGCAGTAAGAATGATGGATGGGTTTAAGGTGGAGGTGAGGTTACATCAACTCTGGGCCCTTCCTTGTTTGCAATGGTGATGGACCAGTTGACAGACAGGATCAGGCAGGAGTGTTCATGGGTTAAGATGTTTACGGAGGACATTGTGATCCATAGCTAAAGTATGAAGCATGGTGAAGAGAGTCTTGAGAGGTGGATGTATGCGATAGAGAGAAGAGGAATGAAAGTCAATAGGGGCAAGATGGAATGAGAGTGAATGAGAGGGGAGAGATGTGGAAGGTTAATGAGTTTAAATATGTGGGGTCAACTTTTGCAAAGTAACAAGTGTGGAAGATATGAAGAAGAAAGTTCAGTCATGGTGGATTGGATGGAGAACAGTGTCAGAAGTGATTTGTGAGAGAAGAGTACCAGGCAAGAGTATGTTGCATGGCTTGGATATGGTAACACTGGCAAAAAAGACAGAAGGTAGAGCTGGGGAGGGCAAAGTTGAAAATGCTAAGATATTCATTTGGAGTGTAAAGGACAAGATTAGGAACGAGTATTTTGGAGGGGCAGGTCAGCGAGAGATGAGATTGAGATGGTTTGGAGATCTGCGAAGAGAGATGCTGGGTGTATTTGGAGAAGGATGCTGAATATGGGGCTGCCAGGCAAAAAGAAAAGAGAAAGACCAAAGAGGATGCTTCTGGATGTGGTGAAGGGGGAGATGCAGGTGGGTGGTGTGACAGAGGAAGATGCAGACAGGACAAGATATAGATTGGTGATCCGCTCTGGTGACCCCTAACATGAGCAGCCAAAAGCAGTAGTAATAGGATTATGTTAATTTTTAAAAAGTCAATTTCTAACATCTTACAAGAGCATATTTTTAGACACAAACAAATGCTAATGGCGGACTCCCCCCCTCGATACTGCAGAATGAGCCGGCACAGACAGAGAGAGACTAGGCTCGGTAGTTGCTTTATGTAAAGAACAAAATAATCAAAATTAACTACAGGTGAATTGACCAACCTGGCGTTGAAAGGCCGGACACGCACAGCAACCGTCACTGCACTGTTTTCCATCTTCAAAGTGTCTTGCTGCTTCAGGACCTCGCTAGGACGTATGGAGGGCTCGGCAGAGGCAGGTGTTGGTGCTTGAATTAGAGAAACGGTGGAATCCTTCGCAAGGCTTGCGTCTCCATTTTGACACCAGGTGACTGTACCTGAGGGCTTCATCACCTGTGAAGACGGCGGGGAGGTGTCGGAGTGTCGCACCGACGCAGAAGAGACGTTAGCGTTCACCCGAGAGGTTTTGACGTGCTCTCCTGGTACGTGTATAATTGGTCTCTCCAAACTTGCTGACTTGACCGCTACCACTCTCGGGACTTCTCTCTTGGACAGCCTCTCAAAGACCTCCTTCTTTGAGGCTATCTTATGAAAGGTTGTCTTTTTAGTCGGGGTGGAGAAAGTTTTTACCGGGTCCTGAGATTTAAAGTTGTCTGTGACCGGGGTGTCGTCGGCAGTGGAGGACGGCGCCCGATGTCCCGCTATAGAGCTTCCTTGGGTGTTGGGTTTGGGGCCGGGTTCCCGTAGACTAGTTGAGCGGAACAAATAGGCATTCCGGGGCGTCCGGTTGTTGGAGTCAACCAGAACTTTTGGCTGATCGACATCGGTGCCATCCAGCCGATGCTGCTCCAGCGCAACTTTCTTGGCGTCATTACAGGCACTTTTATCGACAGAGCCAGTTCTGGTTCTGCGCTGTAGGGTCGGCCTCTTGTCTTTAACGGTTGCAGTGTTTTGGGTATTTTCGCTCATTGTTTTCTCCGCCTTCTCGGAATTAGTTTTTCTCCTTTGCAAAGTAAGTCGACCACGGTCAGGGGTGCTACGCGCCTGCTGGCCTCTGCTCTTTGATAATGCTGAAACAACGTAGGTCCTGTTGATCTCTCTGGTTTTGTCCATTGATTTGCCATCGTCATGGGAAGAGTCTCCGGGTTGCATTTCGTTTGCTTTACGCTCCATCTTCGGCTCTCTTGCAGGCGTCCTTGAGAGGTGTTCATAGTAAGCGGTGTGCTTTCTCGCTGGTACCGAAAATAGAGACATGTCAGTCGAAAGTTTGAAAAGCACACGATAAAAGACTACAAGTAAAGGGAAGGCGTTGAAGCAAGTTGTGTCGACGAGAACTTGAAGGTGAGGTACATTTCTCTGGGGAAAGAAAATATCAAAACATTAAATCTCTATCATGAAATGAACCATCAATAAGGAATCTACTTTGTTCGGCAATAAAGCACCCGGGATTAGATCAATCTCCTTACATTAGTTGACGAACGGGAAGACTAAGCACATCGAAAGGCTCCGTCAAAGTTATGTTATAGATTTTAACTACTACCACGTCTCTGTGATCCACTGTAATATGTTAAATATTAGTTCGATAATGTTCCGAAAGATTCTGAGCACGTATCTTTGGGAAAAATCCACTTTTTGTTTACCTCTTTGCCATTGACTCGTCTTCCGGTTTCGCCCGCTACAATTTCAAACGAAGGGGCTTACTTAAAGCTAATTGGCTGAGTTTCTGTACGCAGTTACGTCACATCTAGACGTGCAGACGCATGAGGAGGAGCGGTAGGTAGAGGGAGGTAAACTCAAAGTTTACAGCGTTGGATGTTTTGTTCACAAATTGTCAAATTTGAGAGCCACGCTCCATTTAAATCCTCGTCTATCCCCAAGACATGGGAGCAAATCTTGACACGTAAAATGAACCTCTCATAAATAAAGGGGATAATCTTTTGACATATACTGCACCCATTTTATTCCATTGCTTTACCCTTAAGGGCTGAGCAATAAGTCAGTTCAAAATGACCCAAGCTTTATATGTCATTAAAGTCAAAACAGTTGGATCAGGTCATCTGAACATAGGGTTTAAAAATTGAGTACATTTCAATATTTATCTGAATGTCCTCTTAAACTCTGAGTCAATTTGTGACCCACCCAACTCCCTTTTAGACAAAGATGTAAATTCGGGTGCATTTTGGTATTGTTTTGCCCCAATCTTTGTGACCACCCTAATTTACATCTCATTTACATGTCCAGATGACCTGATTGAACTCTTTTGACCTTGTTGAGTACCTGGATTATTGAGTTATAAAATGTATTTATCTTTGTCATTGTAATTGTAAATGCACACAACAAAATTCGCTCTCTGCATTTAACCTATCCTATTATATAGAAGCAGTAGATATTGGGGTCAGTGAGTTGCTCAAAGACACTTCAAAATGTCTTCTATAGAGACCAGAAGTAAAGCTACTAATCCTCCAAATACTAGATGACCATCCAATCTCTTGAACTATGCTGCCAGACCTATATATTAGTCACATTGCAAAAGATGCAGTGTAAATTGAGGTCATAAGCCATATTCAGTTAAATATCTTACTGACTTATATAAAACAAAGCCTTTCATGTTAAGCTTTTTTGGCTGGTTGTGGTGAAAAATACTCCGGTACATCTGACAAATATAGTCTGACTTAATGACTTCTTCCCTCTAAAATCACCATTATCATTGCTAAAGTGAGGAATTATTTGCAAATGGAACTGAGGTGGAAATGCTTATCTATAGTAAAATTGTTAGTATTTTATATCACACCACATATCACAAAACCAAGTACTGTGTTGCAATGTGTTTGCTTGGTTTTAATTTCATTCAGGCCTAAAGCAAGATTTATCAATGAACATGTAACATATCCAGAAAACTCATTAAACATACCCTTGAAACTGATCAATTTAGAGTTAAACCATTTGAGAAAACATACTATATTGAATCTTCTTTAGGCCTGTTCAGTTTTTCAGGGGGCTTGAATACTGTCACAAAATTATGAGTAAATCAAATGAAAATATTCAAACAATAAATTCACTGGCATCTTTGCTATTGCAGTAAAAAAACAAAACAGTCATTTCTTCCGCCGGTGATGTTTCCTAATGATATCTATGAGGTTGTCCTTGGTGACTAAGGGATCATCTGGCCCAAGTTTGGCCTTTTGTCTCTCCCTCCTTTGTTGTTCATGCAGGTGAGGAGAGTTGAGGAGCTGAGGGGGTAGGATGGAACCTGTAGGCTTAACCCTGTTGACCACATCCAGGAATAAACGCTTGTTGTTATTGTTGAGAAATGTGATGGCTGTTCCTCTGTGGCCTAGCCGACCCGCCCTGCCCACCTGAATTGCAAGAGAAGGGTTATTTAAATGACAGTGTTGGAAAGATTAAATTTGAAATGTAATAAGTTGCAGATCATTAGTTACCCTGTTAAAATGTATTCTAATTCAAAACAGTGTAATTTATTACATTTGATTATGTTTTGATTGATTCTCTGACAATTTGTTGTTTTAACTGGGCAATTAAAGCTGAAAAGTTATAATAAAAACAATTTAAACACAACAATGTAAACCTCATAATGCTACTCAACACTGATTACTGTCAAACTTGTATTAAAAGTTCATCAAAGTTCCGAGCCGCACTGTCAGGAAATATGCCAAAAGAAGACATTTCTGAATGGCAAAAAGCAAGCCTGGAATGGAATGAAAGTTATATTCTACATGTTATCTTTTGAATCAGAAATAATATATGCAGATATAACCCATTTATAATAATCAAGATTTTGCTAATTAACTAATTTAATTTCACATAAATTTCACAGTAACTGTAACAAAGTAAAATTATTTTCATTCTGTAATGTAATTACGTAATGTTACATGTAGCTATCTACTCTTCAACACTGCATATAAGAGTATACCAAGAAGGGCGGCATAGCTCAGTGGGTAGAGCAGTTGCCTGGCAATCGGAAGGTTGCTGGATCGATCCCGGCTGATCTCGGCTGTTTTCTCTCCATTCTGCAGGAAGGAGGAGCATTTGGGCAAAAAGCAATGCCAGAGCAGATGTTTCTCCTCCCTCCAGAGTGGGTGGCGTCCTAGCGGCTTTCCATCCTGGTAGTTTTCCATGACGGGGGATTGCTGGGCTGAAGAGCACGCATCGGTGGAAGACTTCCTCTTTTTGGGTCAGTTTCGGAGAGGGCTGCTCAGGATCCAGGAAGCTGGGCTACTGAACAGGAACCGTTATCTAGTAGTCTACTCTGCTATGGAGCGAGTTGGTCAGCATCTGGGAAGCTGCATCTCCGAACAGGAACCGTAGAACTGGAAATCTGGTCAGTGCTACACTCCTCCGTGAGTGAAACAATTACAGTGATTTGACTCATTGGTTTTTCGTCTAATTCAGTGATCTATACTAAACCGGATTCATCTTGCCGCCACCTCATTGTCCATCTCCCTTATGTTACAGTTTGCACAAACCAGATTGTAACATAAGAAATAACATTAGATTGTGGGGTTAACCTATTTAGATGCAGTGTACTGCCATTCCACATAACACTAATGTACAAGTTGTTGATGCTGCCTACCCACTAGTGTCATTAAGTTGACTTTATGTACCTTTTAATAAAGGAGTTGTTGAACTAATTTACAATAAATGCATTGCAAATGCATCATAGCTAATGCGGAATATTGTTTTGTCTCAAAACAGTTTCCTCCCATGATAAAACTAACCTGATGAACATACTCATCCATGCTGGATGGCATGTCAAAGTTGACCACCAGCTTGACATTGACCAGATCAAGTCCTCTGCCTAGCACTCCTGTACTGACCACCACTTCAAAGTCCCCATCCAGAAGCCCCTGGGAACAGAACAAAAAAAATATGGCTCTCTAAGTCAAAATATCCAGCATGCATGATAGACGTGACTAGAAGTCTTTCTCTACAGTATAAACCTCCTCTAAATTTTAGGAAAGCAATGCATTCATATAAATGTTGCTTGATGTGCCCACCAATATCAAAGGACTGTCAACATGCCACTTTGTCATTTGTGGTATAATGTGTGTAACATGATACAAAACACAGCTAGATTTTGATTTCTGTTAAGACCATTGATCCTAAAAATGTATAAACTCATTCACAACTTTAAGGCATTTCAGAAAAAAAAGACAATGGGCTTATGTTTTGTCCATTCTAAGGGAAATTCAGCAGAAAATATTAGCAGATGGCCCTTTGCATCCAACTCTGTAGAAAAAAAAACATTTTGCAGGCTGCAAGCATTCAGGTCAAGTTGTCTAAAGTCTTCAGAAATACATTGTATCGAGCATGAGCATGCATCAAGACACCTTGTATTAGTACTTAAGAAGTAATGCCCTTAGTTATCCAACTTAGGCTTCTTTTTTTAAAAGAGTCTTCCAGCCTAATAATTTTACATGGTTGTACTTGTACAACTTGAGTGACAATAAACATCTTGAATCTTGGGCGCACCACCATTTCACCCACTCTAGTTAGTCACGTCACTTTCTGGTGTTGGCCTCACCGTAAGGATGCGGTTCCGTTCCCTCTGGTTCTTGTCAGAGTGGATGGCAACAGTATTCAGGTCAGTCACCTTGGTGATTGCCTCGCACAGCAAATCAGCACCGAGCTTACAGTCAACAAACACCACCACTGGAGGCTGGTAAAGCTTATTGTCCTGAAATGCAACAAAAAAGAGGTCAGTAAGGTCAGGGCTATCAAGATTTAGTATTTTTACTTATTTTGATCATAACAAGATGTGAGCTTTTTCTCTTGTGATCTGGCTCCATCCTGTAGCTTTGTTTTAACTGTGGGTCACATCATGGCTTTAGCTTACATAGATGGAAACCCTTATGTAGTTTCCTGTCATCATGCCAGCAGTTAACAACTTTTGGACAAAACGTGAGGTCATACGGGCTTTTTTTCCTCAATCTGTATCCTATTTCTTTTATCCAATTATTTATACAAGCAAGTGGAAAAAAGCAAAATCCCAAGTAGAGTAAAAATATTTTCTCCACATGCTAAAAAGGATCACATTACTCCAATGTACAATGCAATGATATTTAACTATTGAACCTACTAAAATAGCCCCTTCCTCTCTCATGGCCTGTATGTATGGTGCAAACTGTTACTCAAATTCCAGGAGCCAGGCCATGGTTTAGTTACACCCATTTCCTCCATGGTGGAGGTGGGATACATGGTTGTAGCAATGGCTGTCTAAATATGGTGCACTGGGTAGACTCCTTTAGAGTGTCAGGAATGCCAGTCTCTCAGAGACTGTTTATACAATCCAAACTTGTAACTGATTCAACAGACATTAAATGACAGTTTAATTCGATAATACAATTAGTCATTGATCTGAGAAAAAAAAACCTGGGAAAACATCTAATTTAAAAGTACATTCCAGTGAAAAATTATAGGTGATTTTGGTGCATATAGTTGTTGTTTTTAATCATTGTTGTTGTATTTACTAGCATCACTAAAAACCAAACATTGGGGTTTCAGCCATTTTGTTTAAATGTTTTACAATTGAAGTCTCCACCATACAAAAGGACATCAATGTTACAGAAATAGGTAAACTCTGGGGAAATTGTAAATGGATTTGTTCTCATGTATTGCAAGGTTCTAGTCTAATGACGACTCCAAGCACTTTACAATGAATGTCTCGCATTTACCAAGCCAACACCACAGGATATAAACCCACTTTGCCTGACATACCCTTTTTTGGCTTTCCCCTTCCACAGGGAAGTTATACTTCAGGGTGAGCTCTACAGAGCAAAGGTCCAGGACGGGTAGAGATTTGCTGTGTTACATAGGCACTATTAGGGCAGACATTTGTCAATATCCGACCCTAAGTTTCTTCTTCTTAAGCCAGGTTTTATAATTGAAGAAGAGACTGTCATTTCCTATGCCATACTCCAGTCTGAATATCAGCACCTGAATAAGTCTGACGAAGGTTGTTGTTGTTAAAACTATAGAATTATACCATATTTCCTGGAATACAAATCACTGTTTTTGGGTTGTTTTTTTTACTCATCTGGCTTTTCCTGCAGTTTATTTTCCAAAGTGGCTTATGCAATCTCATTTTGTCAGACAAACTTCAACTAAGGCTACTAAATGGCACTCTTTAATCTTGTGACTCAATTGAAAATATTGTACCTTCATATAAATGTGACACACACGCACGTGTGTGTGTGTGTGTGTGTGTGCGCACACGCACACACACCTTTTGCTCAGTGCAACCTACACTCTGGTACCACTTTAGTACCAGAAAAACTAGAGGGGGGAACAAAAAGTTTTTTTTTTACTAAAAAAAACAACTTAGTAGTATAAAAACCTTGCCTGAGTAAAAAAGAAAAAGAAGACAGAAATACATGTTAACACTTACATTCAGAATCTCAAAGAGCTTCTTTTTCTTAGAAGGTTCCTCCACCCAGAGCAGGATCTGTCTGATGTTGGCACATGGCTGGTTCCGTTCTCCAATGGCGATACGAATGGGGTCCTGGGTCAACCGGGAAGCCAGCTGCTCTGTTCCTGTTGGGATGGTGGCGGACGTCAACAGAGTCTGATGTTGCTCAGGAACATGCTCCAGAACCTCCAAGACCTGCTGCTGGAAGCCCATCTTCAACATGGTGTCTGCCTACAGAACGCACCACATGGAAACATACCACATTTGCCTAAATGTATCCCATTTCAAAATTTAAATATTCATTTATTGGCTAAATCTCAAAACTGAACGTATAATCTCATACATGAATATACATATTTTATTTATCCATTTATTCCATTAAAATACAGTATGTCTCGTACTGCCCAGTAGCTCTGAATGGGAAGCCATTCAGGCCCCTCTGAATTTGCAGGTAATTTCACCCTTTTGATTGATACTCAGTATAAGATACAGTTTTCCTATTACAAGATATTTTTGGGGAAAAAGTCCTGCATGTAGTGACATTCAGGCTTTAATACCGCATAAAATGCCAACTTATATACCACTTTTCATGTTTTTTTTTCATAGTGTTCCTAAATATTGAAATGTGAAACAATATTTGAACTCATTTTCCATGCTTTCTTTGATCCAGTCTGGAAAGTTGCATTAGTTCATATGGACACAAAGCTTAGTGGGAAAAAATGTTCATTACTCATCTAAGTGACTTCATCAATCTCACCTGACAGCAGGTATCTCTAAGCTTATAAACAGCATAGTTGCACATTGACCGAAATCGGCAGTTGCATCACAATCAAAATCAAGGATCAGTTTCATATGCAAATTGCCGTGACCATTAACTAGAGTTACATTGGACATGTACTTTTCAACGATTGGGAATATTTGCAATTAAAATACTGTGATTGAAAGGTTTTGTTAGTGTGATACTGTGACACAGCATTATAAGATACTGTAATGACAATTATTCCCATATTCCTAAGTGTATAGTACACAAACTCCTCTTCACAGTGATGGTCTCTTTAACTCCGTGTGGCTCCATATTAAGGATGTATAAATCCTCATCATGTCATTAGGCAACTGTACTGTTTATGAGGTTGGGGATACCTGTAGTCAACTGAGACTGACTAAACTTTGATTCCAAATGAACTGATAAAACGCTTAGGGATTTCCCTAGCCAGCTTTCTAAACATGGAACAAGACTTTCATGATCTACATAGGCCCTAAAAGTCAAGTCTTTAGCCAAAACTGGAAAATCTGGTTTGTTAATTAACCAGAAAGTTGGACCTCAACTGATTCCCATACCTCATCAACCACAACAACTTTCACTTTGTCGAGCTGCAGTTTTTTCTGCTTCAAGATCTCCAGAAGCCGTCCTGGTGTGGCTATGATAATCTAGAGGATGAAGATCAAACTTGATAATACAGCAGGTTGAATATGAAAAACATGTTGTAAAATGATGTAAATCAGAGTTTTTACTTTGATTTTGTATTTAAGACGGTGGAGCTGGGGGGGCAGAGGCATGCCCCCCACCAGCAGGGCTGTTCTCATGTTGGGCAAGCCCATCACCAGCTCCTTGGCCTGCCTCTCAATCTGAATAGCCAGCTCCCTGGTAGGGGTGAGGATGAGCGCTGCAGGGCTACATGTATCATCAGCAGGTTTCTGGGAGAAAAGAGAGAAATGGAGACGGTATTAAGCTAACTGCTGAGATTGAGGCTGAGGTCCTCCGCAGCAGTTTGAGAATTGATTGAGAATAAAAACAAAGAGTACCATCATCGGACTCTAGCTACACAGATAAAGCCACTCTTTTGAAATGCAGGTGCAAATTTCCTATTCAAATCTAAAATTGGAAGAAAAAGTAAAGGAACTCGTGTTGTTTTTTTGCAGTTGAGATACAATTCTAAAATCAATTGTTTGAATTGTTTACCGATTTGTGAAAAAAATCATGGTTTTATTTTTTGATGTTTATATTACTGAAATTTTCTGTAATCCAATACTGATAAAATGCAGCTCTCCTGTCTACAACTAGAGTAAAATATAGCTGCCGGGGTTCTGACATATGCCATATGCCGAGATCATATCATTCTATTCCCCACATCCCTCCACGGGCTACCAATTAATTTAGCTTAGAGTTGATGTTCAGATTTTCATGATCATCCTTGGAACACGGTGCGTTTTGTCCCCGGCTACACTTCTGTTCCTCTAATCCTCCACAAACCAAATTAAAGTTTGCAATCCTAGAGCCCTTCTGGCCAATCAGTTTCAGGCAAAATGCAAAGGACAAGCAAGGTGTTGCTGACAATGCCCTCAGATCGTAGACCCAAACCTGAGGAAATTAGATTTGGGATTTTTTACCAATGGCAATGTTAACACAATGACACAATCTTAATGACTGGAAACTGGGTAAAAGCCTAAAATCTCAACTGCAAGTGTATTAATTAAAAAACACAACTCGTACTGACAAAGTTAATGATTTAAACGAATGTATAGATATTATTTAAAAGATGGATATTAAAGACATGATACCATTTTACCAAATAGTTAAAATAATTAATTCAAGCGCTCTAAATTTTCTTTGGTAGCTTACAATTCAAGAAAAAACTTTCAGAACTAAAACTGCAGTTTTATGAACAAAAAAAGGTGTAGTGGTTCAACTGAATAAGAAGTTTATTCAAGGACGTTTTGTCATCAAACAGGTGACATCTTCAGTCTGTGCTGACTGCAAGTATCACCTCTCTCAGCTCTGACTTGAAGATTTCACCTGTTCGAGTGACAAAATGTTCCTGAATAAACTTCTTATTCAGTTGAACCACTTCACCTTTTTTGTGATTCCCTTACCTGGATTACTGAGCATGCATCAAGACAAATTTTATGAACAGTTAAGATGTTTTATCTTGAGAATCTACAGACATCCTTTTTCTTGAAATTTCCAGGGTGTGAAAGGGACACAAGTTAAAAAAAGGGTTGATTGGTTTATGAATTAATCATAACTATTTTTCCTTGGCAAGTAGGAATCATCAAATTGGGTTAATAACAGCGGTGTTCTCACAAACTTAATTTTCTCCAGATATAGCCTGGGATACCAGGACAGAAGGTCCAGTGCAGCAAAATATACTTTGTGAACCTAAAGTGTTTAATCCCTTATCTAGGCACTCCTGAAAAGAAAAGGTTTCTTTTCTTTCATTAATAGTTTCCACCTCAATTCCTGGTTGCTGAATGTGTGCATGTTGTTTCCATTCAGCAATACCATGCCTGACTGATCATTGAATCCTCATGGCTAGAGTATCTCAATTTGGAAACTAAGCGTCTTTGTCTCAAATTGGTACCAAGACACGAGAACACACTCAGCATAGGTTCATGTGATGTTAATCACATACCTAGACTCTGTTGTCTTGCAATCCTTTCTACCATCCTGTTCAACCAACTTCTAAAGCAGAAATAAGGAACTGGTAACCTAATGAAAAGATGGCTGATGACTCAAAGGTTACCAGTTTGAATCCCTGGATCACGTGGGGAGTTCTGGACTGGGTAAAGTGAATGAGAAATCCTCTCTCTTCCCTCCACAGCAACTATAAAGGTTAAGGAGAGGTTCTCAGTTGCCACTAATAGAAGTCAAAGGGGCACTGGGTATCTTCCTTGTGCAATCACAAAAAAGGTGAATCAGTTCAACTGGATCAGAAGTTTTTCAGAAACGTTTTGTCACTCAAACAGGTGACATCTTCAGTCTGAGCTGACTGCAAGCATTCCCACCCTTATAAACAGTACAGTACTATTGTGGTGTGGTATCAATGTACTCTCAACAAGAGTGGGAATGCTTGCAGTCAGCTCAGACCGAAGATGTCATCGGTTTGAGTGAAGAAACGTTTCTGAAAAACTTCTGATCCAGTTGAACCGATTCATTTTTTTGTGTGATTTCCCTTACCTGGATTATTGAGCATGCATCAAGACTTCCTGGTGTAAATTTTTGCCACTATATAAATATAAAACACCGTTGCACACTTGCCCAGATTATATATGAGTACATTTGAAGTTTATCAATGATATCAATCCATACCTCCAGTGCTCTCACAATCACAGGTAGTAAGAAGGCCACACTCTTCCCTGAACCAGTGTCAGCACTAGCGATCACATCCCTCCCAATCAGACCCACAGGTATCATCTGCATCTGGATGGGGGTGGGCGCCTTGTAACCTGCCTTCTTCAGGTTGGCACTCAGGGTGGTAGGGAAACCACAGTGCTCAAACTCAATGATGGGTCTGCTCACATCTTTCCCCTGGGTATCAATGCCAAGCTCCTGCTTAACTCGCTGCAACTGGTCCTCAGTGAGATTCGATATGAACAGGTCTTCCTTATAGGAATAGTCTGTGTCAAGCTGGCACACACGACCAATGTCAGCAGTAGGCAGTGGGGTTTGTGGGTTCCCCTCAGTTACAGGTTTCTGTTCAAGATTAAATGTGCACATCCTGGTGCCCAAACCCATGTGCATTAAGTGGCTGGCCTTGCATTCGAGGCTACAGACGTCATTGTCAGTGCTGTCGCAGATGTATTCTCCATAGCGGCCGCACATGACACATACAGGATCCCCAGGTTCAGGCCACCTCTGGCTCTTCCTGAATGATTTGACAGGTTCGTCTTCCTCCTCCTCGTCATCACCTGAAATAGGTGCTAGCTGCTCTTCACGTAGTATACTCTCCCCCAACGATACAGAGTCTGTTCTTTCTGGTGTTGATATTTCCTGTGTGTTGGTATCTTCGTGTGTTTTTTGCCCATTCGGCAGAGTTAAAGCTGAGTTATGAGCGGGAGTTTCAGTGGCGTCTCCCGAGCTGCTCTCCTCTTGACTCACCTTGCTCTTTTTCTTCACAGACATACCTGCCACCTTGGCAGGTCTCTTTACTTTTAGGGCCCTTGGCATAAACATGCTGGTGATAGAAAAGTCGTTTCTTAGAAACCGTTCACCAATATAGCATGCACACGGCGGTTCACAACTACGTCGTATTCAGGGGGTCGGGCAATCTTGGCAGTCTCAGTATAAATACGTAAATAAACTCTAGATTGTTTGCATTTTGTTCGACCAGAAAATAACATTACCGATGTTAAATTGTATTTTAATCGTTAGCTAGGCGCCAATTGTTGACTTCCTCTCTTCATCCATTTCTTCATGTTGCTCGAATTGCTTATCTACGCGTAGTGATGACGTAATATACGTTGCATGATGGGTACTGTAGTTTCCGATGCAGTATTTCTGCATCTGCTTGAAGCATTGCTAGTGTATCCATTGTGGCAGGATTCAAATTCAACTCTTTTGCAAAAGAAAAGTAATGAGTGTTTTAGTTTCACGTAAAAGGGACAGAAAATTACTTGAATTTCCCAACACTGGGGAAATAATAGCATAGTTGCTATTGTGGGCGAGGTATCACAATGGTTTGCCAGCCATGTGGATCCCCACATGCCAAGAGTTATGGCTTGTGTCTAAATGTGTAACCATTACTAACTAACGAAATTAGTCTCCATTCAGCAAGATCTATTCGGTAAAAAGAATGTGTGCGTAAAAGAACATGCAGTGTGCTCAGGTTTTTGACTATTAATGAAATGCACTCCGTCCTCTTTTCATAATGTGTGCTCCATAAATTGGCTTTGGCTTCCAGCGCATGCGCACTGCTAGAGTTGTTTGAGAGAAACGGTGCCGCAGGAAAACCGCAACAAGGCAGGATAGAAATTGAATTGAAGAGGGAACACAATAACACAGTCTAGCTATAGTGAACTATGTGAAGATGACTGGGAGAAGCCCATTTGCGTCCAGGGAGTCAAAATACTGGAAATATTTCTAGTCTCGATTCGAATGAAGAAAATCTGACAGCTATTCCGAGGCAGCCCGTACAACTGGTACCGAACAGAATGGATGGAAAATACCACATGAGCAGCGAATCATTCGTGGGAACGTAAAAGGAATGGATAAATGATTGCATTCAATATTTCAGAGTGAATGAACTCGTCACAAAAATCAGAAAGCCTCGTATTTAAACGCGTCGATTTTTTTCTCCCTATGAAAATCCTTTTTATGGGGTATGGCATCGATTTTTATGTTTTCATAGTGTTGTATAAGATAATTCAGTGACTGAAATATGGAAGAAGTTCAGGATACCAAGGATGTTAAGAAGACTTATTCTGCACCGGCAATTAAATCTTTCGACCACTATGACTTCGTACGAGCCAAAATCTGCTGCAGCCTCACATGGCTTGTGTCAAAGGCATACGGAGCAGGTAAGTGTGTTTTACTCTACGTCCATAGCTGCCCGCACACTGCATATGTGTACCTTAATCCAGTGACATGACAATTGTCGTCATTTGCTGGGTATTGCTATGTGAGATGTTAGTCTAACCAACCCCATTGATGGTAGTTATGAATAAACACAGAGCATGTCAACAAATAACCCACTTGAAGGACAATGGGGATTTCTCAAAGCGTCAAATAAATTCGACCCCACGACAGGCAAAAAAAAATGCGTCCACGAAAGAATTTGAATCGCATGGTTTAAACAAACAGGGGACTTTGTGAAGCATCTAACCTTGATCGGAGCTGTGTAGAGATTAATTTCATTTTGAAAGTCGATATTTGGACATAGGTACAAGTGATAGTTCATAGCACACTCCACTTAATTTTCTTCTCATGTTATCAAATTAATTCAATGTATTCTTAGAAACAATGTTTTCACAATAAAGACACTTCTTCGAGACCAGGATGTTAAAATTGATGGATATCAATTGATGGATAGGACTTAATTTTAAGTCTGACCAGCGTTCAGATTGGAGGGAAGGTGTGTGTGTGTGTGTGTGTGTGTGTGTGTGTCTGTGTGTGTGTGTGTGTGTGTCTGTGTGTGTGTGTGTGTGTCTGTGTGTGTGTGTGTGTCTGTGTTTGTCTGTGTGTGTGTGTAT
>OMLC01042614.1:0-21533 GCA_900302585.1 Regalecus glesne | reverse complement strand
CGTAACCATCCATCCACTCATCCATCCATCCATCATCCAACTCTTATCCAGAGTCAGGTCATGGAGGTCTCAGGTCCATCAGGGACCCCAGACCTCCTTCTCCTGGCCACACCCACCAGCTCTGACTGGGGGTCCTGAGGTGGTCCCAGGGTGGAGATATAATCCCTCCACCTGGTCCTCAGTCTACCCCGTGGCCTCCTCCCAGCTGGACGTGTCTGGAACACCTCACTAGGGAGGAGACCAGGTGACCTCCTGACTAGATGCTGGACCTCCTCCACTGGCTCCTGTCTACCTGTTCATGGGGTCCCCTGCTGGAACGTTACCTCTGTAGATGGATGGATGGATGACTGGATAAATCATAGTTTGATAAAACAACATAAGACTCAATTCCTTTATTTCTATCAGGCACTGCAGCACATGCACCTTCTACATACGGTGAGCATCATGGAAAGACTTTCTGAAAACTGTTTGCTGTAAAAGCTACTTGATTAACTGTCAATGTTCCTATCTCCTGTGTCCCAGGTTGGGGAGATAAAGGCTCATGCGGCAGAGTGGAAAGCCAATGTACGTGCAGAGTTCCGGGAGACTCGCCGGCGCATGAGCGTGGAGGTCCACGATAAGCTCCAGCGAGCTGCCACCATCCGCAGCATGGAGCGCCGGCAGCTGGGGCTGGACCAGCGTGCCGTGTCCCTGGACATGCTCTCCCCAGAGCGCAGGGCGGTCTTCAACACACTCGACGCCAACCGCTACAAGACACCCTCTCAGGAGAGCATCGACACCAAGCTGAACAACCTGCGCCTGAGGGGCCTGGAGCAGAGCGACCGGCGGTCCGGCCACCAGACCACATCCGAGGACAACATCTTCAATCGCCTTGGCTCAGTCACCAAGCTCACCAAGCGCAACCGGAACCGCGACCTGAAGAAGAACATCCCAGATGAGTCACGCCGGCCCCACAGTGAAGCCTATGGCTACAGCTCCCCCACCTTCGGCTGCAGTACACCCCCCACGGATGAGGCCAAGAGGAAAGACGAAGGGGGGGAGGAGGAGAACGAAGACAAGGAGTGCAACACCAGCCTGTCCGACTTCCCCCTGTTAGTTGAGGTGTGCAAGCCCCAGAATGGGTTGATCCCAGTCCAGACCAAAGAAAATGTGTGTGAGGAGAAACTTGAGGAAAAAGAGCTGCATATTCAGATGGGTCCATAGCCCGTCTGACACTCCCAGGCTACGGAGATTTTAAATAGCACCAGTACGTGCCTTACAGTTCTTTTCTCCCTCTGTGTGCTTAAGCAGGGGGTGCACCCATGTCCCTCTGTGCTGTAACGTTGAAGTTCTCACTGTGCCCTACTGACTGGAAGAGCTTTTCATCGTCGTGGCTTTGTCACTACCCTCCTTAACATGGAGACAAATGGCTCATGTGGGCTCGTACTCTTACCGGGTCATGGTCCTGTCTGGCTGAAAGAGAAGGTCTCTCTGCAAACCCGGGAGTTGGGTGGAGTCCTGTCTTGTTAGCCGGTCCTGGCATGGCTGATATGCCAGTTCTTATCCTAGTTGATGTCAAATCCACTTTATTATTTGGGTTGTCCCTGGGTAGACAACGCTATCAATCATCCATCTAAATACTACAAGGCCTTGAGTCACGTAAAGCTGTGGCTGTTTCTGAGGTAAACGATGTTCGCATCATACACTACCGCAGTAGTCTGACTGATGGCTGCAAGTGTAACCGAAAGGAATCAAATGCAGGAACTGGCTTTTAGGGGTTGGAGTTTAAAGGGGATGTGACCCGGGCACATGGACCCTGCTACCCGGTGCTGAGATTCAACACACGGTTGAAGCCCGAAGAAAACAAGTTGTCTGCCTTGCCGTGCGAGTGCAGAACGCTACAACCCGAACCCAGAAGTGAGCGTTGGGTGCCACATGGTGTGGTGTCCTCGGGCTTTCTCCCCATTTCGACTCAAGAGAGTATATCCTGAAGAAAAACCACATTCGAAGACACGACAAACACGCCACATGTTGTCTGCATGGCCTCGCAGCTAAGCTGTCGTCCAGTTGCAACGTGCTGATCTGCTACCTAGACCACCTCTCAGCCACCTCTATCTCAGGGCTTGCTGTCCATGCCTTCAGTCGTCCACTGGCATGTTTTCTGTCTGCTGCCTTGCCTTCACACTTAGTCCGGAGGATGAGAGACTCTGGAGATGATGGCCGTTGAGATTCAGGCAGAAGAGAAGCCATGAAGTAAGAGGCGGCCGAAGCCCGGCTTCCCGTACGGTGCCCAGAATATCAAAGAAGGAGCTTGAGATGGAGGCTGTGGCGTTCGGTGGGAATCTTTGGCTCATTGATGGAGTGGTTAACTTCAATGCAGTGTTTGGAGCCGGAGTTCATGTTTCTGCTCTACTTTGCTGCTGTCGTATGTCCGTAAATATGTGTCCACACTCCTATTCGTCTCGTACAGTCAGAAGGAACCACCATATGTGTGAAATGTGAGCTTTGTCTCCGATTATGTCACAATAATGTCACATTGATGACCTTCCCCTCTCTGCCCCCCGTCCCACACACACACACACACACACACACACACACACACACACCTCATCCACCACATGAACACACTCGCGCTGTATCTCCATGTGTGCCGTGCTCACCCTCCCTGAGCGTTTATCATGGTTGCAGCCTCAGCCTGGTGTGACTGCTGCAAAACTCTTATCGATGTTATTTGGAAACGCTTCTAATAACTACGCACAGAAAAAGAACAAGATGACATTCAAGTCTTAAGCTTTATAGAATAAGAAACCCAAGACGTGGCGTTAATAAGCATGCTGCATTGCAAGAGTATATTATGATGTATATGGTACTGATAGTACAGCACCGCCATGCGCTTCAGAGGACAGAGCTTCCCGTGTGCTTTGCTGCTGCCGGCGTTGAGGCGGCGCAGGCGGCATGTGCTCCGTATTTGGACGTTGTTCACCGTGTTGCGTGTGCAACCATTACATTAGATGTAGTGATTGCGTTTTGGAAATAAAATCACCACCGAATGAAGTGCCGAGTCGACCGTCTGTGAATGTGCATGTTTCTCTCATGGGGTTCCCAGGTCCATGTCTTCTTTCAGCCCACCCCCTGTTTTTCAGGGGTCACCACAGCGGATTTTATCCTTTCCATTGGTACCGTGTGTGTGTGGTGGCCCCACGGTCCAAACACATCACTACAAAATACCCCAATAAGCCGCTTTAAAGTTTGTGTGTTTCATGTGTGTCGGCCGAGATGGACGCTTTTGGTCACCCATGTGTATAACTGGTGTGTGAGTGACTGTGTGTGTTGGCACTGTGTTGACAACCTGTCCAGGGAGCCCCTCGGACTCTAGGGCCAATTCCAGCTTAGACCAGCTCCATCGGATCAAGTGGGAAGGAATGAAGACAGAATATCTTCAAGTCTGGAATGCTTCATGTCGTCTGGAGAGAAGGGTGTGTTTATTTCCAGGGAGACGTTCCTTCACATGATTGTTTTTTTGCACCTTCCCTTTCTTCCGCTCTTGCTGGTACCCTTCTGTCACCCCCCCCTAACTTTGGACAGTTGACCCAAAGTTAACTCATCCACCCTCCTCACTCACCTCTACTTGAGCATATTTCCTCAACACCATTCACTCACCAAGAACTATGAAACATTATCTTTCATTATTCAATATCTATCTAACATACATGTGACAAGACATACAAGACAGATCCATTTATCTTGATGTTGACATGGAGTGTTTAATACCCCTGAGAAACGGAAGAAGAAGAGAAGGAGACGAAGAAGAATTAGGAGGAGGAGAAGAAGAAGAAGACCCCTAGGTGACCAGATCGGAGTTTAGATCAGTTTCCTAAATTGTAGTTTCTAATGGCGTCTTCACGGCTAAATGACTGAACAGTTATCCAGAACAGCTCTTAATGAGCGATAATTAGACGTGTTATCAGACGTTTTGCTTCCATGTGTGCCCATCTGACGGCCTTCCGGTGACAGCCGTATCATTTAGTAGAAGTGAATTGCAGATAAGAATTTTAAAACATATTGTCAACCGCTTATGTAATCTGTCTGAAAACGCACCTTAATTCCTTTCAGAGTTATGCAATTGTAAATAGTCGTCATTATTTGAATCACGTATCCATGGTTATTAGTATAAGATCAGTGTAAATAGTAGAAATAGATGATGAGGGTTCTCGTCAGTGCTAATGAGTCGATCGATTGTAGGATGCCTCAACGCTCCGCTGGCGTCTTCATCCCTCTGCCCTCACCGTTTCTCCTGTTTAAGGTAATTGATACACACAAAACACTGCAAATGCAGTGACACATGCTGATAATTATTCATTGTGAGAGCCAGAGGAGATTTTGGAACGTTTACGTTGAGGAGTTTTCCGGCTAACACAGTTACCGTGTAAGCTAGCCACTGGTGTTGTCTCGCTATGGCGTCTAGCTGTTGTTCCGCCATTGTTCACATTTAAGCTAGTCACTGAAACTTTCTGTGAGGTGATTGCAGAAATTATTTAATAACTGAGAAGTCCTTTCATGTAACATCTTGAATAAATATTAATAATATCATTTATAGAGACTATTTATTAACAAACATTTAAAACGCAAATGCACCAGATGTAGCCATCAGGCTAATTGTTGACTCCATCCATCCATCCACCCATCCTTCGTCAACCGCTTATTAAAAAATGGTCCTGAGACTGAGTGTGTTCATACAAGAAAATGTGTGAATTTGGTTGTATTGTATATAATTGACACTCAATGACAGAGGTCCAGTTTATAGGTTAGTCCTCACATTGTGGAGGTGCACACGGACTTAGATGGTGCATGGGGGATTGATGTGTGATGACCTTCCGGATGCCCCATGGTGGGTTTGAACCTGCAACATCTGGCTCATCAATCCCTGAAGCACTCATGCTACTACTGCGTTTCCACAGCCCCCATATAACTGAAACTCAGCACAAATAAACTGTTCGATTAAAAGGGAAAAGACTAAAGGTGAGAGATGCGTGAAGGTTTTTTTCATCGCCCTCTCACTATTTTCTCAGTTTGAGAGTACAACACGTGTAATCCAGCCAACCAACCCTGTCTTTTTATACTTGAGTCTTTCTTAGAGGTCAGTGTCTGCCAGACAAGCTAATAACCAACGGTGATTGAATGCAACACCATATGGTCTCTGTGGGCCTTGCTGTTGACACAGCAAGGCCCTTGATGATGAATGATTCCACACTGCACTCAAAGGTGCCTTCATCACAACTGCACAGTGAAAGATAATGAGGCGATAATATTTAATGCTGGGCTGTGGTGATGTATATCAACTTAAGCATGGTAGACCTAGCTAGTTAAAAATCATTTAGAAACAGAGCGATAGATGAAGAAATTTACAGGAGTGGAGACAGACATGCAAATGCACATTGCAGTAAGTCAGTTGGAGACATCTTTTTGTGGACAGATGACCACACGTCGCTGGGCACATTTATTTGTAGGCACCCAGGCGCACGCTCACATGCAGCAACCTATGAAAATAAAGTCCATGGCAGGATCTAAGCTGTGGTGTGGTTTCCATGGAAACCAGTGTGAAATATCACCCTGTTAATCTCAGCCAAGTGACCGTGGTTGCAATGTGGGATGGTCTGATAAGGATTGGTGGAATCAAATGTCTACTTCCCAAATCTATTGCAAACAAATGAATGCTACAAACAACTTAATATGTAAGGTGATATCTAAGTACAGTTACTTTTATTTTCATTTCAGAAATCATCTTGTAAGTCGATGTCAACTAATGGTGGATTGGTAGTCGAGGATAAATCTCATACAGTCTTTTCACTTTGGCTTGCAGAGGGTTTTAAGGAACGATCACAGAAACGTTCAGATGTCCTGACTCAGAGAGCCATTGCATGTACTTTGAACACATTGGGCTACAGAGATGGGTCAAATGGGTACTGTGAGAGAGACGGATGACATCTACCTATTTAATCAAAATCTTATCTTTTCTCCACACATTTGTACCGTGGGTTTACTTATCCTTTAATTAAAGGGGTTGGATGTAGTGCAGGTCTTCAATTAGTTTCCAGCTCAGGATGTTTCCATTAGGTCAGAGGTCACATGGTCCGTATGGCACCTCAATTTCTTCCTGAAACACGCCACCTTCACACTACTTGGTTTACCATGTAAATGTTAAAAACATTGCAAGTTGGTCTTGGTACTCTGTGATGTTAGCACAGCAGTGCAGATATACCTACATAACATGCACATACATTGTCACGGTGTCTGGTCATTTCATGCTATCCAGCATGGTGTTTCTGAAACCCATCTATGGGGTGCATGTCTATCATTGACAGCCAACCAGCTGCCTCCCCTACCTGAGGCTATGAGGAACTAGACAACATGACTCACGTCAGCTGGGATAGAAAAGAAAGAAGCTAAAATCTGCCTGGGATATAAATATCCATATAAAGGACTGTATGGAATTCAGTTCCCTCTTTGGTATGGCGATGTATGTTAACGAGAGCCCACCGAGGAGTAAATCCTATCATATCAAATGGAATCTTTAAAAGACAACAGCTTGTCTTGAGACAGAAGAGCTCACATTTTTTAAATCATAATTCACAGGTGAAAATATCCAAGAATTTCCACAAGGCTGACTGCCAAGGAAAATATTTTAGTTGAATATAGAATTGATCTTGCCATTTGGACTGACTGAAACCAGTGGAAAGCTGAAATATGAGCTCAGATCAATTTCATCTGTTATGCCCGCTTTAGTCACATAGGCGAGAATGAGGAAAGGAGGTACTTGGCCTTGAGACGACTTGGACACATGGTTATACGAAAGCTTTTTGTGAGTCATTATGAGAGGAAAGTGTTGCTGACTCAGAGCATTCTTGTGGCTTTTCTCCATGTCTCAAATGTGGGCAAGAAAATAGCAGAAAAGAGAATTAAGTTTTATTGATCCATTCAATGTAAAATGGTCATTGGTGGTCAGAATGATGTCCATTTTTATCTGTATTGTTGCCATGGTACTGTTGGGAAATCACCCATGAGCTCTGATGGAAATTCTTCTTTTTGTTTTTCCCAGACCTTGAGGAGGAGAAGGAGGATGTGGACGTGATACAGGAACTCTGGCCCACCTTACTTTAAGATCTCAGCTGGGATTCCCTCTGGACTGGCAGCCTTGTTCTTGAGGCTCCTGATGGCATCTTGATCCTCTGTTATGGAGGGAGGTTACCCAGTGGACGATGAGGACGGGTGGTCTTCCTTCTGACAAGTTGTGTGACAAGGCACGGATTCTGAGAGGGAAGCGAGGTGAGAGGATTTTACAGCGAGTACCAAAGCAGTAGAACAGAGTCGGCGATAAAGGTGTCTCTGCTGCCACCAAATGGTGGAGGTCTTTTGCTACAAGTTGCCTTTGTCTTTCTCAAGTCCTATCCACAGTTTGAAGGTTTTACAGTTGAGTGGAAGTGGTTATGGCTGGTTAATGTTTAATCTTTATAGTTGAGTTAAATAATGTTTCACTTGTTTATCTTCTAGCCATTGACGTTAAGACTTTTCTTCTCCATTGAAGTTTGGCTATATCACCTCTGTTTGAAGCCTTAAGGAGTTCTAATCAATGAGAGCCTCCTGACTAGCTTGTTGTGCTCGTTTGTAGCTATTGACTGGAGGAGCGAATGGAACAGGGTTTGATTGTGTCGTCACTGATGTCATATTTCAGTTGAGTTTTGACAGCTGTCTGAGCTACTATAATATAGCCGGACAGATTTAAATGTTTACAATTCCTTTATTAATGTCTGGAGTTTGCTGCAGCCAGAGCACAACATGTCAAAAGGAAGGAGAAAAAAAAGAAGCTTCATTTATTTGTCATTGTACATACTTAGAGTGAAATTTGTTCTCTGGATCCAACTCATCCTATTGCATAGGAGCAGTGGGCAGCTGCAGTGCCCGGGGACCAACTTGAAATATGGGTAGATGAACTGGGTTCCTCATGTCTCCATGCCCAGCGGTCATGTTATGTGAATGGTGCCTTATCTCATCCCACATTTCCCTATAGTAACATCTTTCCAAAAAATAATTCTGTAAATGGTAATATTAAAAAAACAAGTAAAGATTAAACATTATGAAAATAGAAATACTGCATTTGAAACACTGGGCAACCTTTTCTAGAGAATTTAGATTGTCTTTCACCAGTTGCAATCTGCAGTTAAAAATGCGCACATAGAAATGTGTGTCAAAGCTGAATACGTATAATTTTTTTAGTAAATCAATTTTTGGTTAATTTTTATGAGAAGTTTATTTCGGCTCAGTAAAATTACAATTCTGACTTTCGCAAAACTCAGTGTTCATGTGGCCCTAATCTTGCATAAATCCTTAAAGTCACAAGGTCTTGCCAAGCTCTCATATTACTCTAGTTATAGAGTGGACTGTATTACAGTAACATGATGTAAAGTTTATTCATCCATCCATCAACCTCTTGAAATCTATTGTTGTAACAGCCCATCCATGTAGAGCTGGACACTTCCATTAGCAAGCCACCAGAGGGCAGTACCTGCCCGGAAACAGCTGTCTGTAGACCGGATGGATGTCAGGGTTAATACTCCTGCCCGTGCTCCTGAGCAAAGCAATAAGAAAAGGAGCTGGAGTTGTTCCCCGGATAGTGCAGCTTCTCACTGCTCCTATATAATAGGATGGGTTAAATGAAGAGAACACATTAAATGGTATTTATGCACAATGATCAAATTTCTTATCAGCTGGGTTATGTTGGTGAACTGTGGGTGCAGCCTGCACTCTAGTGGTTTATGTTTAAACAACCTCAAAGTTTCACAAAAAAAGGTGAATCGGTTCAACTGGAGAAGAAGTTCATTCAGAAATGTTTCATCACTCAAATAGATTATTGAGCGTGCATCAGGACAACCTCACCGTT
Source organism: Regalecus glesne (assembly GCA_900302585.1). Taxonomy (NCBI): domain Eukaryota; kingdom Metazoa; phylum Chordata; class Actinopteri; order Lampriformes; family Regalecidae; genus Regalecus; species Regalecus glesne. Next base: position 12,619 of record OMLC01042614.1, on the reverse strand, counting down.
TGGATCTCATCAGTTAGCCAAACAGTAGTGGGCTCGAACTTTCTAGTCCAAACTGGACTTGCTTATGAGTGATAACAGACAAACGGGAAACCCAGCCACTGAAAGTCAGGGAAGGAAGTTCATTGACAACAGTCTCTAACTCATCGGCCTTATTGCCGGTAATTTTCTTGACTCTCATGAAGATGCTCATGTCTGCAGCTGTGTAAAACACCGGATGACAATTTACATTGGATTCAATTAGAATCATTCTCGAATGTCATGGTCAACTCAAAATACAGCATCAAAATGTTTCATCTGGCATGCTGAAGGTCCCCTGGGGTAATTCTAACTTCTTCCGGAGAAGGCTTTAGTCAATTTCTGCTGTTGTATAATAGGTAAATAAGTTGAATGGCACGCCATTGGACATGTGGAGAGAGTTGTGTGAATCTGGACTGTTCCTTCCTTAACTAGGAACATTTGGAACCTCATCAGCCCACACCGAGAACACGGGATGTGTGATGTATCATAGATCACAGCACAAAGGTATTATAATGAGCGATATGGACGCAACCTATTTAGTAATTTTGATGATCAGAGAGAGACATTGTCCTGCACTGACTTTGTTCTGGATCGGTCCTCTGCACACGTACAGTATGGAAACGTGGAGAAGCGGCTTGAAACATCGCATCGATTCACTCATCCACCAAGAAGCATTAACTTTGGTGTTGTCAGAATGAAAATGAAGAAGCTGAGGTTGATAATATTTTGGTAAATCATGGTCGGGGAAGCAGGGAGGTTGCTGATTCAACTCCTCTGAACTTGCTGGGAAAATCTGGGCAGAAAGAGTGGACAGAAGCTCATTTGATTGAGGAGCTTCCAGTGAGCAACTGTATGATGACTAGATCGACTAGGATCTCCTCCAGGACTGAATCAGAGATCAGGGGTTCATCTTTATGGGCTTTGCTGGGGAAAAAAGAAGGTGTATTGCATGAAAGGAAAGTTAAAAAAAGACATTAACCAGATGTAGATTTTTATGTTTTTATTTATAATTTATTTAATTCTGGCCCAAAGCAGCATCATGACATTTTCAGAGGACAGCATGACCTTCCCTGTTTCAACGAAATCCCAAAGCAGCAAGTCCCATTCATAGAGCAGGTGTGAAAATACCTGGCCTTCATAACGACACACTCCATCACCATTAGAAGAATCTCAGTGATGATAAGAGTCTTTATAAATCAATTTTATATTAATCCTACACACCAGACAGAAGTTCATCTCCCCTCCGCAGATTGCAACATAATTCTGAAGAAGTTCATGCGGTGAAAACAGATTCTTGAAAGGCTTCATGGCATATTAAGAAAGACGCTGAAGAGGATAAAGAAAGGCAGAAAGGTGACATCGAGGGCAGTAAACAGTCAACCCAGAGGCCTCTATGCCATTGTAAACCTGACGGAGATGTCAGCCAGATGGCGTCCCACAATTACAGCTCAATAAGAAACATCTGGACATCCCCGGGTGGCTCACTCTCATCAGAAGCCAACATGTGATTGTGAGGGAGACGTGTAACTGAGAGAGGTGCATTCTACATGTCGCCACCAGGCCCCACATTGTTGGGCTGGACACGGACTTTAGATCGAGCTTGGTGGATTAAGGCCGGATGCCCTCCCTGGCACACTGCAGTGGGTTTGAACCGACAACATCTGGCTCATCAGTTCCTGAAGCATTGGTCTACCACTGAGCTACTGTGGCCCCCCTTAACATTTAGATGTTTGCTGAAGAAAAATACAATTAATAACCTTTTAATGCAACCATTCATCTTCTTCCCGTTTGTCCTCATCGGGGTTGCGGTGATGGACGAAACATTTTCTTTGTCGTTATAATATATTAAATATAGATATGCACAAACATGTATTGAAATCACAAACTACACTGCCAATGTAGTAATTCAAAAGTATTTACATATGTGAAAGGTATCAAAAGTGATAAGCTTCTAAACTTAAATGTAGTCAAATGTTGACTTCCGTGTTTTCTTTCGTATTTGAAAGTCATCTATGTACAACTTATTTCTGGCCTCTGATTTAAAGAGCAGCCAAAGGCTTTTGTACTCAAAGCGGTTTCAGAAGATGTCCTGTTGCCTTCCTTTGTCTTCTGCAAAAACTGCTGGTACGTCTTCCACCTGAACAGACGGAAGACACGCGCCGTGTAAACTCTCTGACCCTCCATGTGGAGACGGCACTGTCGTTTCACCGTTATGCTTCCTCTTTTATGTTCGTCTTTCCAATTTTGACACTGGATATGTGCTGCGTGTCGTCTGGTCTGTTTACTGAAGTAAAGGCGACGGTCAGGAGGGAGGTGTCCTTCGTAAAGAAGGCCATGGTTTTTCTGAACACTTCCTTTGCTCTTTTCCTGAAGTGCTTCCCCACGATGAAGAAGAGGAAGGGGTTTACAGCACTGTTGCTGTACCCCAAGTACGTGGACAGCTGTATCCCGATGTCTAGCACGTGACCCCAGAGGCAGCCATGTGTCACTTGGAAGAAGTCCAGTGTGTCCAGGAGACGTATCACCTGGAATGGCGTCCAACAGACGAGGAAGATGGCCAGCACGGCGAGGACCAGGTGCGTGGCCTTCCTCTCTCTCTTCCTCATTGTGTAGAGCCCATTGACACGGTCCTCGCTCAGCGCTGCCACGATGTGGTAGGTGCAGTAGGTCACTACCAGGACCGGGAATAGGAAACCCAGAATGATGTTGGTGAGGTTTCGCTGGACCTTCCACGCTGGGTCAGGGTAGGCCAGGATGCAGGCCTCCACGCCTGGGTCCTCCACGTACCTCACCGTCCGGAACAGCACCACGGGGAGGCTAAGCAACACGCCCAGCGCCCAGATTGCCAGGCAGATCCGCTTGGCCCAGGCTGGCCTCCTCAGCCGGCTGGGGCTCATAGGCTTGGTCAGGGCCAGGTACCGGTCCACGGTGACCAGCACCAAGAACAGTATACTGCAGTAATAGTTCATGGCAATGGCCAGGTTCACCAGCTTGCACAGGGCCACACCGAAGGTCCAGAGGTGGCTGCGGGAGATTGTGACAGCCCAGAAGGGCAAGCAGGACATCATGACCAGGTCGGCAGTGGCCAGGTTGCTCAAGTAGACGTCCGCTACAGTGCATGGCTTCCTTTGTAGCCAGAGGACACACAGGACTAGGGCGTTGCCCACCATGCCGACCACGCTGACCAAGCCCAGGTAGCCCGGCTCCAGGGAGGAGAGCCACAGCCAGGCTGTTGTGTAGTCACTGCAGTTGTTCATCTCTGTTGTAGGTGCAACTGTAGGTGCAAATCAAAAAGAAAAACCCAGGAAGAACCATTATTGCATAATTTTGAAATTGCTCAGTTCCAGGAAATATTTCATAGGAAATAAATCATCACACCGTTATCAGTAAGAGGGAACGCTGATGGGTTTCCCCTGAGCCAGAGCTCTGAAAATTCTTTCACGGTGAGAAATATTCATTAGTAATGGGAATCCTACCCTCACCATTTTTCAGTATTTGTAGTTATTCATATGTCCATAACGCCTCCTGACTCATCCTCACTATTGCCTGACGTATTCTGTAATAGTTCTGTGACACCCCATTTCGTCACGTCATAACTTTCCCACATGGGATATTTCTTGGCAAAATGCATCAGGGCTGTAGGTGATTAAGGTAAATAATGGCTTGCCTGGCTCATGGCGCTCTACAAGTCCAAAAATATGTCCCAATCACTGTGCAGCTATCAGCAGAGTTTATCGTGAAGCATAAACTTGGACCAGATTCTCAGCAGCTGTAAGCCAAATCTGAGTTTTGAGACGAAACCCTTCTCCCTAGTAGTGTGCAGCTTTCGTTCTGCTCACACGGAAAGTAAAACCATAACCACCAATCAACACTTCATCATGTACATCTGTCTCTATCTGGCAGAGATGAGATGGCTCACCGCCCTGTGTGAGACACTCACCTGACATCCGGCCTTTTTCCTTCAGATGCTGTCTGCTGTCAGTCCAAATGGATTCTCATCATAACGGCTATCCAGCTGCAACTGGAGCGTGCACTGTCAGGATGGCTGGTTTTATACATGCGGACTCGGGGGTGTTCATCAGTGTGTCATCACACAGAAGATACGTCCATCTGCCCTCCCCTACCTGAGTGTCTCATACATGTTCTGGCTCACCTCAGTGGTATCTGCCGCCTGGCAGTCTCATCCCCTCTTTACATGGATACATAACAAATAGTTCTTTAGTCTGGCTACTAAGATAATAATAACAATAATAATAATAACAATAATAATAATAATAATAACAATAATAATAATAACAACAATAGGGGCAGCATAGCTCAGGATGAAGGATAGTTGTATTTGGTAGTATGATCCCCAGTTCCTTCAGAAAGCATGTCCTTGAGCAAAACACTGAACCCATAACTGTTTGGGGCATCTGGATTAAACGGCCTTTAGGTCTAGTACAGTGATGTAACCTCTCATGTGATGCTTCTCATGACATTACAGGCGTTTAGCAGACGCTCTCATCCAGAGCGACGCACAACAAGTGCATGGAGTCAAGATACAAAAGGTACTTTTGATATCTGGTTTAGTGACAACTGCCTTGATAATTTCTCGCCACATGCTGAGATTTACATCCCTCTCAATATGAAAGATCCAACTTTTATTTGAATCTAGTTCTCGGCTGAGAACTGTTGAGGTACCCTTCAGCAAGGCACTGGGACCTCAGACACTTCACAGCTGGTTAGGGAACAACAGCTGAAGACTGGTCCTGCAGCTGCTGGCAGTAACTATGTGATTGGTTGGATCTGAAGTGGCAGGGTGCTGATATGTGTTGACCCAACAAAAACAACCATCAACTATGAAGAGAATATGATTTGGTTATGTAAAAACGGCTGTTCTTTCACCATATTAGTCAGTCCGTCTGTACAGTACAGATCGTTTTATTAGCCGCATGATAAAGGCATTTAACCCATCCTATTGTTTGGAGCAGTGAGCGCAGCTGCAGCAAGTAGTTAGGGGTTCAGTGTCTTTCTCAAGGAAACCTCAAAACGCTTTCTGCAGGGGCTTGGGTTCAAACCACTGATCTCCTATTACTAGACTACTGTCCTACCTCCTGAGTGATGCCGCCCTCATTCATAGTACATTCTTATCTATACATGTTCCATTTGTTCATGCAGTGTATTCCTGTTCATACTTTGTGCTATTGAATGTTTGTGTTGTATCTACACATTTGAACTTGCCCCATAGGCTGCTCTGACATCTTGGAGTACTGGTGAAGACTTATAACTCTCTCTCTCTCTCTCTGTCTCTCTCTCTCATAGTTTGATTTCTGGCGGTTACCTCGCACTACATTAAATGTGTTCTGCAGCTTGACCTGCATATTCCTATGATGCCACAAGCCCTCTACACACGGTGAGTCCGTAGGCCTTAGGCATGTTCTATATAATTCAATAAAGCACTGTCTGTCTTGACCACACAGCCCCCCTATAAAGGAGCACTATTAGATTAAAAGTATATGAAGAGCTCCACTTTACCACGAACTGTAACCATCCGTGCATCACAGCCGAGATGCATGAGAGATAATTCTCTGGCTTAATGCGTTTGGGTTTTCGTGGACTTGAGCTGGTCCAGATGAGCCAACAGAAGGACATAACAAAGTGTTGGGAGGGTCGGGGAAAGCATCACGGATGAGGATTTGACTTTTAATTGATTCACAACCTAAACGGAATGAATCGTCTGGATGTGATCTGGAGGAATCGCATGTAAACACATGTCCTTATAGTACTTATATGGCTGGTTGACTCAAGACTGCTGTAGTCCACCCCCACAGTGTAGTGACTAACGGTGACCTGTAAAACAGACCTCCTCTCTCTCTCTCTCAATTTCGCTTTCTTCTTCATCCCCCATTCTTCGTCTGTTCCTCAAAATCAGTTAATGCGGGAACATGCACGGAGGTCGGCTATAGCACAATCTGCAGATCAACCTGTCAGCAGAGATGAATGGCTTAATTAAGTTTCGACCAACTGTGCTGAAGTGAGGCTCGTGGGCTGGGTGTCTAGGATGGTAGCATGTGGGGGATGGAATGTTTTATGCACCTTATTCATGTCCATTTGATCCTTCAGCTATTTATATCCATCTCTGCTCACGTCCTTTGGTGGGTAAATGTGTTTTCAGGCCCTGAGAAGGAAACCAGAGAGAGAGAGTAGTGTGTGAAACATCTGATGAACAAGTGGATCTAGAGGTGTAACTTCATCCTTTAATTAGTTTTGATTGATATTTTTTCTCTGGTTTGGGGCTCCTGGGTGAACCAGCGACCGATCATCTTGATCTCCACACTGCACTGGGTTGTATATTTTCCAACCAGACCTTAGAAGGCTTTCGTTTGGCTGGCGACCGTTCCAGCTCAGTGTCTCAGTTGCCTCCAAAAATAGCTTGTCAGGCTCTCTTTTTAGAGAAACCAAATATTCTTGTCATGGTGGAAGTTTATAACAAAGACACTTATGAAATATTGAGGCCTGCCGTCACCGGTTTTATTTCACTCGACCCGAACGCCAACATTCCCGTCAGCAGCTGGCCTGGATTTGGACCTTTGTGGAAAATTGTGCGGGAGAGAGAGGATGTTACTGGGGTTAATCACCAAGATGACTCCAACCCCCCTTCTTTGATTTTATTTATTTTTGCTATTAGAAGAAGCCTGAGGAGGAATGTCCGTACCACACCATCTCCCCTTCAGCTTCTGACTTCCTATGTCAATATATCCGTCCAGTCCGCGACTCCTCCAGTTTGTTGACAAAAGAGACTTTTAGCTGCTCGACCCTCTGTTATCCATTCAGCCTCTTCAAACGAGTGGAGACGGCTGGCCAGAGTGATGATATCGCTGATGACTTGGACAAAGTGACTTATTAGGATTCTATTCCTTGGACATGAAGGAGCCCTTGCAGACACCTGACATCAGCCTGTCAAACCAGAATGAGACAAGCTAGCTGATCTAGTATCCCCATGAGTTTTCATGTTTAAGACATTTGAAGAGGTCAGGTACTCGAATGGGATAAATATGGCAAAACGCTGTATTGTAGTGTTATAAAATAGCAGATTATCTCAAGGACTTTTGCAGATGGAGGGGGTCCTTTATACAGTATTCACACATAATCCATCCATCGGCAACCGCTAATCTGAAATTGGGCTGCGGAGTCATGCTGGAACCTATCCCAGCACTCATCTGGTGAAAGACGGGGTAAACACCCTGGACAGGTCACCATTCCACCACAGGGCTTGAGCAGTTAGAGGTTCAGTGTCTTGCTGAAGGACACTTTGACACCCTTTCTGCAGGTGCCCGGGATTGAACCACCAATCTACCCGATTACTAGAGGGACCGGCCTGCCTCCTGAGCTATTCAGACATAATGACACATATTCACACAAGCATGAAGGATATTGACCTAAGTGGGTGGTTTTAGATGAAATATAGATGACGTACCAAAAAACCCTGAACAGCTAGTACGAGCAGATTGTAGACAGTTAATGCTGTTCCACATTGACTCATTTAGCAGATGCCCTCATCCAAAGAGACTCTCAAGACTTTGCAGAGGAGCCCAAGTGTTGCATGCTACCGTCATAGAATGCTACACAGTAATCCTTCACATAGCAGGGCTATGTGAAGTAGTAGAACACTTGATACCAGTACAACATGAGGTCGTACTGCTAGAGATTGAGATTAAATGGTCCGCGGATGGCTGGACGGTATAGGTCCGTATTAATGGATGCATGTAGGTTTGCATGGGTATGTTCACTTAACTGTGTGTTTTCTGGCATTTTAGGGAAACCGGTGGGTGTGGTTGTGACCTGCTCAGGGAGAGCTTATGTCTATTTATGTGCCAGTGTATTTGCATTGTTTGTTTTGTGTACTGTATTTTCAATATTTTTGTGTTGAGGGAAACACTTGGAAACAAGATGGTTCATCTCAAGGGTTTATTCTACTACTAAAACATCATAATGATACTATGTAAAGTAGTAGTAGATTTCCCACTTAAAAATCATATAATAGCTAACGGGGGCTGTAGTCGCTCAGTGGTAGAGCGTGCGTGTTAGGAAATGACGAGCCAGGTGTTGTAGGTTCAATCCCACCGCAGGGCGTCAGGAAGAGCATCTGGCCTTAATCCTAGGTCCATCTAAGTCTCTGTCCATTCCCACTATGTGGGGACTAATCATAAAATGGAGCGACCCAAATGGCCAAGACTCCATATAATGTGAGCTACATTAAATCTAGCTAGATCCAGATGCCTTGAGTAGGAGAATCAATCCCCTAATAAATTCATTTGGACAAATCTCAGTACAACAGACACGCCATCATCACAAGAGCATGGATTATAAGGTGTGGGTAGAAGGACGGCCCAGCAGCAGACACCGATGACAACAGGCTTTTAGCAAGTACAGGTACAATACATGAGTTCTGTAAAGTGCATCTCATCCATATCTTCTCTGCATATGTTCACTGTCGTAGGTAGAAGAGTCTGAAAATAAGCATGGTTGGGGGCACATCTTATTGACTCCGGAGGAGAAGATGGGCGATTAGCCTGATGAGAGCTAACAGACACTAACACGCCACAGTCATTTCCTACCGCGATAACCTGGTTCCACGATGACCAGGTCCCACGGGAGTCACACAGGACACACGCTGTCCTGGATGAGTGAGGTGGAACGAGTAGAACAAGACAGACCTCTCATAGCGGAGCATTCTTTTGCCATGACTGCCGTCAGATGAAACCACAAGCATTCATAAGACATTATTTGGTAGTCGGTGAGGAGGCTGCTTTCATGCAAACGGTGACCAGATAGTATCGGATGAGTGAGGCCCAGGATTGGATTCCGCAGACTTTTGTCGATCACTTTTGGTTGATCATTTTTAAATCACTGCATGTGGTAGAGCGTGCACTTTGAGAGCTGATGAGTCAGAGGCTGCAGGCATCTTGGCTTAATCCCGTACGCTCTGTCTAAGTCTGTATCCACCCCCACAACGTGGGGACTGATAATGACGTGTAAAACGGACCGCTCAGACTTTCCAGTGGAAGCGGGGATTTCAACCGGCAAGCTTTTGGCCATGAAGTTGCTTCTGTTCCATCGCCCAGTGATTACCCAATATGTTTCTCCACTTTAGACACATTCAAGAGAGCGAATAGAGAAAGACGTATGATTTATGCTCATTCAAGGTCTTTACTCTCCCTCCCACTCTAAAGACTGGAAGCTGATCCTAACCAGACCTGGCCACCACAACTCACCATGTGTGTCTGGCCAAAGGCTCGTCTGATCATCTCCAGAGGACTGTATCGCCGCCCGTCCGTGAGAAAGCTGGTAAGTGATTTTAAGGCCGATAGAGATGGCCAGGCCTCCCCTTCACTTTCTGTGCATGTGTGTGTGTGTGTGTGTGGTCACCTCATAAATTGTAAACTGAGATTGTTTTTAAGATGAATAATTACGTCTTTTTTTATGTTTGCCAAGTATATTTGTACTCCAAAAAAATATGAATTAGCTCGTAATAAAGGATGTGACTATAATATTTTAAAAGTAGGAAGACTCAAATTTCCAGAGAATATCTAGAGTCTGAGAATGTCCATGTATCAAGTGGGTAGTAACCGTCTGTAGGAAGATATACCTTTTGTGCAAGAAATTGGGGCCGAGGTCGCTCAGTGGTAGAGTGCACGCTTTGGGTACCGACAGGTAAGAGGCTGCGGGTTCAAACCTACCGTGGAGAGTCAGGAAGGGCGTCCAATCATACTTCCCCAAGCTTGAGCCGAGTTTATGTCCACCCTACAACATGGAGACTAATTGTGAAAAGTTAAACAGACCTCTCTCATCTTTAGTATAATGAGCAAAACCAAACCTACGCAGGAAAAGTCAAAACAAGAGAGCTTCAAATTCGAAATTCTGCAGTTGGTCCCCATTCACAAATGAGAAGAAAAATCAAGAGAATGCTATCTTCTGTTAGGGTGTTATGATCAGTGAAAGGCAGAACATTGATGAGTCATCACCACTTTTATTTGTCTCATCCATCCATCATCAACCATTTTATCTTAAGTCGGGTCAGATCATACTGGAGCCTATCCCAGCACTCTTTGGGTGAAACCCGGGGAAACACACCGGACAGGTCACCATTCCATCACTGGGCTTCAGCAGTTAGGGGTTCAATGGTCTTGCTCAAGGACCCTTTAACATGGGGCCCTCCAGTGGCGTAGGGTATTTAAAAAAAGACTCTTGAACATGCTTTCAGCAGGGGCCGGGGATCGAGGCAGCTACCTTTGTATTGCGTGACGACTGCCCTACCTCCTGAGCTGTTACTCTTGAATAGTCACTAAGGTGGTCAAATACCTGACAAGGCTGTCATGTCATTTTCACTCGCATCACTCAATGCTTACGCTTTAAAAGCAAACGGGACCCAAAAGCCTCCATTTGTTTTCTGCCAGAGGTGAAAAGTAAATGAATCTGGATCACGTGTGAGAGCCTCAAAATGCCTCCAACACTTTAAAGGGGTTCTATTCCAGTTGCATGCTGGGTCCTTTCTTCCCCCTCGCCCTGTTCTTACTTGTGTCTGGCCACTGCAGGGCTTTGTTTACACAGACACATTCTCCACTGCCATATGAGGACTTCCTGCTGTCAGCGGCTCGATCCGGATGACTTGTCTCGGAGGAAACACCGCTCCTCACTTTGGCCCCCTATACGCCGCCAGCGCATCACAATGGAGACGTCTTATATAACCTGGTTACACTTTGACTCCGGGCTTGTTAAAACAAAAACAACCTGAGAGCTCTCATCGGCAGCCCCTGCAGCTCCGCACACTCACACTTGGCGGTAACTTGCGCATCGGTGCAACCGTATTATCTTCCCGTAGCCTGTTTTATTCTTAGTCATCCAGATGCATCTCTCTCCTTCATCTTGAGCAAAAGCAGGGGAATTTTCTAGATTTGTCATCGGGAGGACAATGTTTACCCATGACCAGGCAATGGAGATGGAGGTCTAATCCTTAGTTATGCTGGACTACTTGACATTGCAGATTAAAAGTCAGCATTGAGAATTTATCCCTTCTAAAAGGAACTGACGAGCCAGAGGGTGCAGGTTCAAACCCACTGTGGGGTGTCAGGAAGGGTATTTGGCCTTAATCACCCAAGCTTGCACTTGGAGTTTAAAATCCTACACGTGGCCAAATTCACCCCAACACACCCTGCTTGTATTGTTGGTGAACGAGTGCACTTGAAGCTGATGTCAAAAACAGAGGAAGATGGGTTGAGAATGCTCATCAGAGAGCTGTCATGGAGGTGTGACAACAGGGGGGGTTCCTGAGTCTCATCTACCACTAGCGGAGGCAACGGCCATCCTTCTGCTATATGACTGTAACAAGATCTCAAGAGTTGTATCAATCAAAGATGATGCCTGATAACCAGGACAACCAATACTTATCACTTCTCTCACTCCCTCCTCATTTATCCACAATTTGCTCATGATGAAGGCCGGGTTCTCTTTCAAAGTAAAGTCTTAACGTGGAGACAAAAAGGTGAGCGTACTCTGGCTCTTCTGTAGTGATGCAAAGAGCTCGGGTAAGGACCCTAAAATGGCTGTTTTCTCTTCGCTCCGTACACATCGACGATGACATTTTCCTACCCGTGTCAGCTGAAATGACAGCCTTGCCGTCAATTTCCCACATCGTCCATGAGTAGACACTGTAAGAGACACCTTGATCTGCTGGGGCCGGGGATCAAACTACTAATCTCCAGTTATTCAACATTCCCCCTACCCACTGAGCTATTGGCTATTACCAATGTGCCCTAGAACTCAGACCTTATTATTATCGGTGTCTCCCTCGGTGTCATCCGTCTACCTGCACATGACATCTCATGGTGCCAATCAATTTGTTATACTGTCATGTGACAAGAGGGTGGCAGCAGCTCGGTGTTGGAGTGGGCACTTCAGGAAGTGACAATCCAAACAACGTGGGTTTGAACCCACCAGGGTGTGGGAGGGCATCTTGCCTTAATCCCCCAAGCTCCCATCTAAATCTATGTCCTCCCACAACATGGAGACTAATGATAGATGTAAAAATGGACCTCTCATACTGTCATGTGACAATGTCAATGATCTATGGGGAAATTATGCTAAATGATGAACTATATAGTGTTCAAACGTTTTGGTTACTTTTTAAGACCACCTCATCCTTGGAAGACCTCCCACACACCTGTGTAGCTGGAGCCACACTTTTTTTTAGTGTCCTTTTCACCAGCTCCCCACTGCCGACTGGCAACCGTCAAGGGACGTTCTCAGTTTTGGTTACCATGGGAACTGTATCACTGAAATGGCCAGGCTGTGCTTTGGTTAATGGAGGATCAGATGGCTGACCCGCTCAAGTGTTGCATCAGTGTTTGCAGCTGACGCAAGAGAGGACCGAGAATCAAAGGAGTGGTGGAGCTGAAGGGGAAATGAAAACCAAAAGCTACACTGAGGAAAGTGTGGAGGGTTTATACTGAGATGAAGAGGAGTGTCCTCACTTAGTGGTCAGCTAGTGTGTTCTGGTCTCAACTGTGTGAGTGTGAGCGGAGCATCATCAGGAAAAGAGCATGCATGCTTCTTCTTGTTT
>OMLC01042612.1:0-21609 GCA_900302585.1 Regalecus glesne | reverse complement strand
CTTCAGGGATTCTCTATACGTGTAAGAAATGTGGGAGAGGGGCCGCAGTATCTCAGTGGCAGTGTGCGCCAAGGCTTCGGGGACAGATGAGCCAGAGGCTGCGAGTTCGATCCCGCCGCATGGCGTCAGGAAGGGCATCAGACCTTAATCCCCACAAGCTCCATCCAAGTCCATGTCCACCCCCACAACACGGGAACACGTAAAACAGACTTCTCTGATTGTATAATAGTGAGCAGCGGCAGAACCTGGGGAGCAGTTAGGGGTTCAGTGTCTTGCTCAAGGGCACATCAACATGCTTCCTGCAGGGGCCGGGGATCAAAACACCAATCCTCTGATTACTAGATGACCGACTCTGCCTCGTGAGCTACGACGCCCCCTGGAAGACCGAAGGAGAACAAGCGGAGGATGCTGAGGAGAGGATGAACTGGTCAGAGGGTCCCATGGAGGGATGGGGAGATGCAGAGGAGGGAACACAGCAGAGAGACCACGAGAGGCTACGTGCTGATCAAAACCATGTCAGACTAGGAGACGTTCTAGACATTGATGACAGAGGGTCTTATGAGCGACGGCCTGACACGGGCTATGATGAGCCCTCCTCTGTCTCACGCCGGGCGACAAGGCTGCCGGGCTATCCCGGAGCAGGAAGAGAACATCTGCATCAGCAGCCGAGAGTCTGGTAAAATATTCATCTGTGCACCTGTCTTAATAATGTATCATCCTCTACTTAGCACCGGAGCCTCACTCCACCCAACCCCGTGTGACTACGTCAGGCACCATCACGCCGGATGTCTGACTTACACCCTGAAGCCGATCGGATTCAGATGAATGTCTGTGCAGCTTTCAGCGGATGGTTTAAGGGGAAGAGAGTGACTGGAAGAGGGGTCCTAAAGTTCTGCAGAGCATGTGTGGGTTGCTGTGAACGTTGACTGAAGACAGGTTGTCAGAAACACAATCATGTTGCACACATGCTTTTAAACTGGGGACAGGCCAGTTGTACACACTGCCTACACACAGAGGTCCATGTCACATGTCACCATTAGTCCCATGTTGTGGGGGCGGACATGGACTTAGATGGAGCTTGGAGGGGGGGGTTAAGGCCGGATCCCCCTCTTGTCACCCTGTGGTGGGTTCAAACCCGCAGCCTTTGGCTCATCAATTCCTGAAGCATGCGCTCTTCCACCAAGCCACCCCCCCCGCACACACACACTGCCTCCAGCAGAGTCCAAATTTAGCTGCAACAAGCAGCTCCAACAGTTGGAGCTCTCTTTCCTTCTCATCCCCCGATCTATCTTCCACTCTTAACTCCTGATCCGTCTCTCCATCCTCATACCAGTGTTCCCATCATCTACCTGTGGTGATTTGCTTGTTCAGCGGAGGGGAGGTGATGCTGTGACCCTGTCAACCAGCAGACTGTCAGGGCTGCCCTGTGCGGCCGTACTCATACTGATGCTGCATCTCCGTATTCACAGGGAACTGCTCCGGAGGCAGGGGGGGTCGTCTAGTGCTCAGAAGAACGCTGGTTTGATCCCCAGCTCCTTGAGCAAGACACTAAACTCCTAGTTGCTCCGATACCAGGAGGTCCATTTGATGTCTCCTGAGGCACGTGGACTGAGACGGAGCTTTGGGGATCAAGGCCAGAAGCCCTTCCCGACAACCTACAGTGGGCTCAAACCTGCAGTCTCTGGCTCGTCAGTTCCTGAAGTACGTGCTCTTCCCCCGAGCTACCGCGGCCTCCTAAATACAGATTCCCCCGGCCTCAGACGTGTGGTAATACAACACTACATATCTCCTGCTGGAAAGGAGTTGTCTGAGTTGGACTTCTGCTCCCATTCCCAGTCATGTGCTGCTGTTTTGTACACAGACAGATGCAGACACGCATTTTCAGCTTTCACAGTAAGTCTGGATAAGTCACTCGGATACAGGGGCGGTCCTCGATGGGTCCCAGGACAATCCTCCCTTCCTGTGCTCTCTGCTCCATCACCCCCGTGCTGCGGTCGCACCTTCCGACGGCGTTATGCTCATGAACACGTGTGACCTGCGTGTGTCTTCTCCAGTAGAGAAGCCCCGGCACCCGCGGAGCAGTTTCGGGGTTCGGTGACATGCTAAAGGACACTTCAACACGCTTCCTGAAAGAGCTGGGGATCAAACCAGCGACCTTCTGAAAAGTGTCCCAGCAGCAGAATCAGGTTGGTGGTTGATGCTGCAGCTTCATCTAGTCTACGCTCTGCTCCGGCCTCAGTACCTCTCCGGTCCTCCTGCCAGAGTGAAACAGAACCGTGGTGACTGTTTTCTATAAAGACAGTAATAGAGCTTCCTCATCTCTCACACACCGACACGCTGAGGCAGTGGGAATTAATCCCTCAGGCCAGACCGCCAAATGCAGACGTGGGTGCTTGGATGTGGTGTTTGAACAAGTATCCCAGCGTCCTGACACATAACATGACCTTCATGACTGTGACATCATGTTCCTCATCAGTAGACAGGAGCCTCCATCCTTCCAACTGAGGACTGTGAAATACGGCGGCATGATCGGATAGCATAACATGGCATAGTCACAATCACTGGTGATGTATCATTTAATACATTTGACTTTTTGATATCATTTAAAAAGAAACACAACCGCAGTCTTTGAATCTCTTTACAGGGTCACTCTATATTGTGCACTTCCAAGTGTTTCTGTACATTAAAGTACATGTGCGCGGATGTGAGGGTATGGTAATCACATCATGTGACCACAGTGTAGGGATAACACACAAGCATGCCTATACGAGAGACCGTAGCCAATGCCCTCCTCGAGAGCCATGCATAATTCACTTGCATAATAAGTATGTACAGCATGATAAAGAGCCGAGAGCAAGCCCACGAGGCAGATGGAGCCATGTCACTGCAAACAAATACAGAAGCCATCAACGGGACTGGAACGGTTAAGTCGTCCTCAGAGGATGAGCTGCATCCATCAGCTGGTACCACTTCACCATGAGGCACACCGTGTACGGAGGAAACTCTTATCATTGTGCATACATAGAACTACATTTGTCCTCTGCATTTAACCCATTGCATGTATGTCGGAGGTTTCTTCTTCATAAAGTGCGCCTCATTGCGAAGTGGTACCAACTGATGGATGCCAATAAAAGGCTTTCCTTCCCTTTATACGGGAGGCCTTATCATTAAGAGACCCACCAACTTCTCTCGTGTCATCACATCAGATGCACACATATCATGGCCAGCAGGCTTAAAACAGTCAAACGAATTTCTCTAACCATCAATCAGAGGAATGTGTACCAGGGCTCTCAGAACCACATGTTCTCACTGGGCCTTTAGGAATGAGAGAGAGGGTTCTCCTCACTCAACACCTTCTCGTCTCATCCTGGAAGTCCTTGTATCGTGGCTGATACTAGAACCATTGGACTATGAACCAAACGGCAATACAATGTTGTTGTTTTCTTTTCCGACGGGACACGATAACACATTGTGCACCACTGTACAGTGATCTGGTTGTACGGCTCCGACACAGTCAACCAAGAGTGGATAACTGGGACAAGCAGAGGGAGAATGCAGGGACGAGTGAGTGTGGGGTGGACCCAGTCATACATACGTGATGGTAAGTCATAGAGTGACAGAGGGAATCTCGTGAACAAACCAACGTCCGGGTCTGGTGCTGTGTTGTGATTGACAGAATAGCAGAGCAAAAACAAGGACACGGATCACCATAGATGTGCGTCTTAGTTTGGGACAGTGATCGGTGTTCATTGTTATATGTTCATAATCACAGGTGAGACGAGTACCGATTGTACATTTTTAGCTAATGTTACATGTTATTTACATCATATCCTGAATGGATCCTTACTGTTGACATAGCGAAAAATATATGCTGAAGTTGAAGCTAGCTCGTCCGAATTGTGTTTGTAGCCAACTGACAACCCAGAAAAGCAAGCCGACACAGCTGAAACACTTTTATCAAAAGAAGGATCTGTTTGTGCATGGAGCACATCTTGCTTGCATAAGAGTCGATGGAGTTTCTGAGAAATCCTATACTGAAACCATATGGGCAGATACCAAGTGGTAGAATACAAGGGAGAGGCTAAGAGACAACAATGAAGGGGTGCAGATAAAGTAACTTTTTGCCAGTGTTCATATCAATGAGGACCAGACCATTCATGGAAAAGAAGATGGTTCAGCTAAAGATGAGAATAAATGCCAGTTTGTGAGTGATAGTCCAAGAGGTCAGGTTAACGATGTGCTTCACGTCTGAACAAAAGAAAAGGTTAGTGAATCAGAAATGAGGACTGTCAGTAGGGCACCGAGACTGAAAGCTGCCAAAGGGGAGGCAGAGAAATATAGAAACTGAGACGAGAGTCCAGCTTTTCATATGTGTTTTCATGAGAGGTGGACGAGGTGTGCGCTGGTGACTGACAGATGAGAGGAGATTTAAGTTGATCCATCTGCTCTCAGTGTCTCATTTTAAAAAGCTGATGAGCGGCTGGAGGAAGAGTCCCACAGTTCCCAGCACACACACTGTGACAAAGACCCACAGGAAGATCCTGTCAATCACCATTGCCACATACTTCCAGTCATCCTCCACCTGAGAAGAGAAGACAAGGGAAGACGAGACAAGAGAAGAGGAAAGGAAATATTAAGGATGAAGATTAAAGTGAAGTTTTGGACAAATGAATGCCCATGGCAGTCAAGCCCTCAGCAAATGAGTTCACACAATGATAACTAAGCCGATCACTGCCAGGTAAATCTCTGTATTTTGCAGTAAACCAGTTTTAAATCTGGTGCCTGGGGTGACATCCCAGTGATGAATTCCTGCACTGATGACCGAATGGGATGCATAGTGTTGCATTTTACATAAACCAGCAATCATTGCTTTGCCAGACCTGGACTTCCATGTGACGAAGGCTTTTGTGTGCCTCTGATTGGCTTGCCTTCATGGCTTTCTGTCAGAAAGCTTCCAGACTTGGGTGTATGAATAGAATACAATGGAAGTGAACAGAACAGTTTTAGCTGCCACACAACCAAGGCTGGTGGAATTTGTTCTCTGCATTCAACCCATCCTGTTGTATACAAACAAGCTGTGAGTGCAGCTGCCACGTGGCACTTGGGGAACAGTGTCTTGCTAAAGGACACCTTGACATATTTTCCGTAGAGGCCAGGGATAGAACCACCCATCTCTGATTACAAGATGACTACCCTACTTCCTGAAATATGCCCCCTCTATGGTGGAGAAACCTAAGAAATTTGCACCAAACAAAGTCTCTGATGCTGCAGAGCAAATGAAAACTGGGCATTCAGAGGAAGGATTACAGCCTGCAAGGATGAAAGGCCGTGATTGACGGCGAGGACAAACATAGATCACCGTTGGTGTAGCTTTTCAACGTAGGACAGTGCTGAAAGAAGAAAATCAAACCCACTATGATAATAGTGATGCAAAACTTCCGCATTGCAGGTTCAACAGAGATAAACATCCGCATTTTATGCACCTGCTCTCTTTCTTTCCCTTGCTCTCAGTGGTGTTGACACAATGACTCTTTGCCAATAACAACTGAGAAAGCCAGACCATCCCTTGGAGAGATGCAAGCCATCAAATTCATATTAAGGCATCATTGCATTTACATTGGCACTTTACAGCGATGAGTAAATGAGCAGGGACTTGTGTTTGTTTTCAGCAAAGCAAGAAAACGGAAATGAGGCTTACTTCCCTCCTCCTCTGCTGTTTTTCTCCCATTTATCCTCCTCTTCATTATATCTATGTCTCTAATATCGGCACCCACCAACATGAGTCCAATTAGTGTGTGTGCATTCACACAATAGTCGGCGATGACCTACTGGAACAAACCATTACACCATTGTTTCCTTTGGGGAGGGGGATATGGACATTCTTTGTGCATCACTGCAACAGGAAGGCTTTAAAAAAGATGGAGCAGCAGAAACAAACATATCAGGTCCATCCAGACCATCATGGAGGCATAGCAAAAGCACCCGCTCTCTCAGATGCAAGCAGCTTTACACTCCCATTATAGCTCCCATGGAAAGGCTTTAACAGCATTTAGATTCAAACCAGGCAGAGATGCACACACTGTGCTACGTTAGCACCGTCACAAAGTCAGACAAAAATTAGAAAAAAAAGTTAATTCATGCATTTGAAATGTGATTCTGGTAGAGGGGTGTGGTTTAGTATTGGCTGGAAGTGAAGTAGAAGCTTTATTCATTTGTCATTCTACATACATACAATGACATTTGTTCTCCGTGTTTAACGTATCCTATTGTATAAGACCAGTGAGCAGCTGCATCGCCCAGGGACCAACTCCAGTTCTTTTTCCTGTTACCTTGCTCAGGGGCACGGGCAGGAGTATTAATGCCAACATGCCTGCCTTTTTGATGAAGGAAGAAACCCATGAAGAACATGCAGACTCAACACAGAAATGTCCCGAGGTGAAATTCAAACCCAGGACCTTCTTGCTGTGGAGGATACAGCGCTAACAGCGGTGCCACTGTGGGTGTTGCTCATAGAGAGAGAGCAAACACTCCTGTTAGTTAGGAGAAAGAGGCATTTAATAATCCCTGGGTTACCACCTAAACCGTGTCCTCTTTTCATCCAAACCCCTCCAGTGGCCACAGCTCTGCCACAGTGGTGGCCTGCACAGGTGCTCTATTGGATGAAAGGAAGTTGGCCAACAGAGTCTCCGCTAGGACAAGCCCTACACCCAACTGCCAATCTTCAGGACAGCCAGGCCAGGGTGCAGAACCAGCAACTAAACCAGACCCAAACCAGACCCATGTCCTGCAGAGAAGGGCCACTCAGTAGGCCAAAGAACAGGTGGAGCTGCTACACTCCACTCCAGCTACCCCCAGATAACCCTCCTCAGAAGACAGCTGCTGATGACCCCTGGGATTCCCTCAACATATTTGAGAGGATGGCACCAGCGTGTGGGTTGACAGAGGAGGAATGGTTACCGGCATCCTCCCAGGAGACTACCACACCATCAGGAGAGCCATCCTGGACCGGATGCGGCTCCAGCTCGAGGGGTACCGCCGCCGGTCCAGGCTATTCGCCCTGTAGGACCCAAGCTGTCCCTTCATTCTGATGCAGCTGCTCCTCAACACAGTGAAGCAGTAGCTGCGTCCAGGCTTGGATAACTTCGTCAACCCCCTCAAGGAAGTGGTGTCTGTTGGCTGCCTACCACCTGTAGCTGCTGACTGAGTCCCGTCCAATAAGCCATGACCCTAGCAGAGGACTACCTCACCCTTCCTACCCAAGATTGATGTGACAAAGACCCTGAACCAGCATATGTGGCCTGCCAAGTCCTGGCCCTAAGGAGGACACAGGATAGGAGCATCTACACTTAATACAGTTCATCTGGACACAGTGGTTAGTAGGAGAAACACTTCCTGACTCATCAGGGTGACTTTGTCCATCTCTATTGATTAGACTTACAATGGCCACGTGTACTAGTCAAAGAGGACTGGGGAATAGTAGCAATTAAGATGGTGACAGATGTAAGTCTTAGACCCCTCCCCTCTTTACATTGATGGCCTTGTTGACTCGTACTTAGAAGGCCGTTTTACAACTTACTACTGTCTTTGGCTGCCATCTTACACGCCAAATGCTGAATGTACTGCTGCCTACTTAGATGATGTTATCATCCACAGTTGCAGGTGGCGCCAGTGCTCGAATTACTGAGGCAGGTGAGGCTTGTGGCCAACCCGAAAAAGTGTGTGGTTGGGTGATGGGAGGTATGGTATCTAGGGTAGCACTTAGGTGGTGGGATGGTGTCCCTCCAGGTAGATAAGACTGCAGTGGTTGCAGTCAGCCCAAAGCCTGAGAGGAAAAGGCAGGTGAGGGCATTCCTTAAATCCAACCCGTGTTAAGGCCTAAACCATGTCCTCTTTCTATTCAAACCCCTCAGTTACATTAGCTTTGTGACAGTGCTATATAAATATAGGTCGACTCATTGGTTAATTGACTACATATGCATTTGTGTGAATTATGTGGTTCATATACTACATGCAAAGAAATTTCATTTTGCTTGGAGTGGTTGCCAGACTAGAACAGCACTGTATGAGAAGTCCATTTACCATGTGTCATATGAAACACAATATGGCTGCTGTATAGTATGTTTGAGAGAAACAAAATAACATGACAGTTAGAGCATCGCACCTCTTTTGCTTTGTTGCGAGTCTTCATGTTCTCGGCGATGTATTTGACACTCTCGATGGCCTGCTTGATTTCCGGTGACACTACAGAGAAGGCCACCACGGCGTTGACCTGCGGCGAGGTATTCAGGGCCCTCTGCAGCTTCGGCAGCTCCGACTCCTGAAGCCCCTGGGTCTGAGAAGCTTGTGGAGGAGGGGGTACCATAGGGGGTGGGACGGGAGTCAGCACCTCCTTGCCTCTATAGGAACATCTCTTGTTGATGTCGCGGTTCATATCACGGGTCAGGTCCCTGTTCGCCTCCCCATAGTCCACACAGTTCATGGAGCCCCCGGCTGCGGTGGAACCTCCTCCTCCACCAACACTGGACCCACCGTCCAGTTGGGGGCACGTTACTCCCCCAGTGATACCCCCAACACCCACGCCTACTACTCCTCCTATTTCGGTTCCAAGGCTGTTCTTCCTCTTCTTGCTCCGTCTGCTGCTCCCTTTTCCTCCTCCTTTCCCTCCACTAGCACTAACAGAAGAGGAGGAGGAGCCCTGGTCAATGGGCCGCCTCATCAGCATCACCCTGGGCAGCAACCCCAGAAACACGGATCTCACCCACTCCGGCATGGTGTGCGTCATGGGCGTACGGTAGTGGACGTTCAGCACAAAGACTGTAATGACGATGCTGAGCGTGACGAAGATCATGGTGAAGAGGAGGTACTCGCCAATAAGCGGGATGACCAGTGAGGTGGAGGGGATGGTCTCGGTTATGACCAGCAGGAACACAGTGAGGGAGAGAAGGACTGAGATGCAGAGGGTGACCTTCTCACCGCAATCGGATGGAAGGTAGAAGACCAGCACAGTGAGGAAGGAGATGAGGAGGCAGGGGATGATGAGATTGATGGTATAGAAGAGGGGGAGTCGGCGTATGTAGAAGGAGTAGGTGATGTCTGGGTAGATCTCCTCGCAGCAGTTATACTTGATGTCATGTTTGTAGCCCGGTGCATCAATGATCTCCCACTCTCCACTTTCCCAGAAGTCTTTTAGGTTAACCTGGTGAAACAGAAAATGCAAATATCAAGTAGATGAGTGTCAGACTCTCCCTCTATTCAAAACAAGACAAACATCATGTAAAATTGCCACTTAAACTTTTGGAACACCTGTGTTTGATGATTATTTCTCAACTTTATCTTTGACCTTGACCATTTGAGCCTTGACTATCCCACTGACCTTTGTGCCAATGAGCACCAGGTCAATCTTGGCCTTGTCATAGGTCCAGGATCCAAACTTCATGGAGCAGTTCTGGTAGTCGAAGGGGAAATAGGTGATGTCCATGGGGCAGGAGGACTTAAAGATGGCGGGTGGAACCCAGGTGATGGTGCCATCAAACTTCAGCAGTGCCTTGGTCTTGTCCTCTACCAAGAAGTCACCCACAGCACTGGTAGAGAATTATTATTTGTTTAAAGGGGGGATATGGTCCTTAAGGGTCAGCTGATAAAAACCTTGATCAAATAGTATCTGAAAAACATGTGACTTGTTTCAGGTCCTAGAAAATAGACTTAGAATAGAAATAAAGCCTCACTTGTTGTATAAAACAATGTCTGGCCTCCAAATCTTGTTGGAAGGGACTCGGATGAACTCAATGCCATCGTACTCCACAGGGGACCATTTCAGCTTGTAATCATTCCAGATCTGAAGTATAGACAGCCAATAAGTGTCCGAATCCCTGTTGCACATTGATTTCTAGAAAGTATTTTGGGTCTGTGATGACTATTCACCAAAGGAGCAAATGTAAACTCTACTCACATGTCTCAGCCATAGATTGGTCTCCATGATCTGATTCACCTCATCCTGAGACAACAAATAGAAGGGGAATTAGAAAACTGGCGGATATTGACATATGGATGGATGCAGAGACTGGCAGGTGTATGGTCAGACAGCAGGATAAATAGTTGGACTGATTGTACATGCATATTTATTGGATTTCAGTGAAGTGATCTTATAATCACTTGTACTTTTAGTAGGTAGTCCTCCACTCTTACCACTTTAACCAGTTGTGATATGGAGACCTCGAACTCCACTGTGACTGGGTCAGATACATTCTCCACTGGTCGGATGAACTGGTTGTACCTCCGGAATAACCTTCGAAATAACCTGTCCTCTCCTTTGGATGCATAACAGCCTAATTACAAGAGACGGAGACAGAGGACAGGGTGAGAGATGATACAATTGATACGTATAAAAGGGAAGGGAAGGGCTGAGATACCCTGAACTAAAATGAGAGACAATGAGAAAACCAGAAGGACTCAGGGAAGGATCCAGATATTATGGATCACCATCCTTCACAGAGGGCAATCACAGAGCCTCAGTGTTTCCCTGTGGTGCCCGGCTCAGCGTGTGCCGCTGGGGGCTATGGGTTACACAATATCTGCCTACTTTGTCTGAATTAACACTTTAATCAAAGCCCCCCTGCCCTGGGTGGAGCAAGAGGGCTGTGGGGGATGGAGACCAGTGGACGGCATTGTGTATCTCAGATGCATGTTTACATGAAGAAGGCGTGTGAAAGCATGAAAGCTTTTAGTAAATCTCTGAGCGCAGGACTCTTTCACCGAGAGAGGAAAGCTGTGTTCTGGTCTAATGTGTGTCTGTGTGTGCGCGAAAGCATTTTCATATTGAATTGTTGAGTGTATTTTGAGAGGGTTTAAGGTCCTATCACAGAAAGCTGCCACTAGCAACTCTGGTGCCTTGGATGGCACATGGGGCCATGCCTGTCCAAGCAGAAAATATGGCCTCACTTGGAAAAAAAACCCCCACACACACCACTATTTCAGAATTGTCTTGCCCGTGGCTTCAGAAGACACAAGGCTCCGAATCCTCCTAGCCAGCCTCCCCAAACATTCTCTTGACTCTCTGCCCCTCTTCATCTGTCTCCTTCCTTTTCTCTGATTCACAGCATCTCATATCCTTCCGCCACATCTCATTCATTCCCTCGACTCAATTTATCCTCCATCTCTTTTTTCTTGCTCTGCTTCCCTAGCCTGTCCTTTTCTTTCTGCTCTTCTATTTCAGCTTCATATAGCTGATGGTACAGTGCACGCTTTGGGAACTGACAAGCCAAGGGCTGCAGGTTTGAACCCACTGTGGGGTTTCAGAAGGGCATCCGGCCTTAACCCCCCCCAAGCTCCACTCTCACACTGTGGAGACTAATCGTGACACATTAAACAGACCTCTCTCATACTTCTGGGTAAGTAACCCAGGCACTGGGGATATGCAAACCAATGCATTCTTAGTTGGAATAATCAAGAAGTGAAAATGCTTCAAATGAGCATGGAAGTGTAACAATCTTCATCGGTACAGTGGAGGCAACTTCAGGGACCTGGAGTCTGTCTTGTCTGGAACATTCTCATAGAAGCGAAGGGAAAAGTCAAGCTAGCCGTTTCTCCTGTTGTATCACCATGAGGAGGCTTGATCTTGAATCCATGCCTTGCCTAAAGATCGATAGGCTGGGCTGAAATGTTGACTTCAACTAACAAGCTATCTACTGAGATACAAGGAAATCCCATCCAGATGAAATGAAAGCTGGTATACTCTCGGGTCTCATTACAATGATTGAGAAACTGCTGTCTCTGAAAACCCCTTACACATACCACACGGGCTACAAGACCTGTCTTTCGGCACTGGCTAATCTGTTGTTCTGCACCACTCCAAGCCAAGGAAGAGCTTCAAAAGTCACAAGCAGATTTAAAAAACCCCGTACTTGCTAGCCTAAGTGTATCATTTTTAACAGAAATGAATGCAGCCGAGGTGGAATATACACTTCACTGGAAGGGTAAACAGGGCACTGGAAATACTAATCTACACAGGGATGAACAGTAGCACACACACACACACACACACAAACACACACGTGTATGTGTGTGTGTATATATATATATATATATATATATATATATATATATACACATAAATGATTAGGGTTGAAAGATTGGTGGTTTGATCCCTGGTTATTTCAGAAAGTGCGTCATTGAAAGTGTGTCCTTGAGCAAGTCCCTGAATCCCTAACTGCCTAAACCCTGAGATGGAATGGCAACCTGCCCAGGAGGTTTCCCACCTTCCACCCAATGAGTATTGGGCTAGTCTCCTGTATGGCCCCGTGACCCAACTTTGGATAAACAGTTGATGATGAATGGATGGATATTTTTGGGGTCAGGAATGTGGTCAGTACTATCAATCATTATTCCACAAGTAACTCCTCAATTAAAGGTCCAACTGAAGGCCTCCAGAAGAATAATTCAAAAGACTGACTCCAATATGAAAGGTGACGCGACACCTAACAGGGAGGTATATCACCCTATTGTAGAGAATAAACCCACATACACACTGCACCTAGAAAAACCTCTACAGTGTGTGTTACCTTGCAGAGGGGCAGACATAGCTTAAGGTTGCATCAGATTGCAGAGGCAAAAATCCAATCAGCACACTCATGCAGGTTACATAATCACAACATCTGGCAGACTCAAAACACAAATCAGGTACACACACACACGCACGCACGCACACACACACACACACACAGAGCCCCCCACAGATATAAAGCCCAACACAGACAATGTTATAATTCGAGTGCTTTGCCCACATACTGTCCCTTGTGAAGGTCAGAACTCAAAGTGGACAGGGAGACCAGCAGATGGGGAACATCCAACTGACTTCTGAGAGACAGGGTCAGTGTCTGAGCCTATATAGCAGGGTCCCCGTCTCATGTCTATTCAAGATCAGATCTATGAAATAAATGGTGATAAAATAGCATTTACTCACCTCACTTATTAAGCAACATACACTCCATTTCAAGACAGGCAAGTTGGCCACAGCACATTCCAGCCTCGGTACTGAAATTGTGACTGCTAGCCAGGGACCCAGGTGTTCTTTTTGAAGACTGACCCTCTTCTGACTGGCTCTAAACATGATGAGTACTCCTATACTGGTAAGCTACTCCTTACTGTCATATGCGGTGGTACTGGTTTCCCTCCTCTCCTTCTAGAAGGAAGAAGCACCTTTATTTAAGTGTCATTCTACATACATACATTGAAATGAGTTCTCTGCATTTAACCCATCCTATCGCATAGCAGCAGTGAGCAGCTGCAGCGCTCAGGGACCGACTCCAGTTCTTTTTCCTACTGCCTTGCTCAGGGGCACAGGCAGGGGTGTTAACCCTGACATGCATGTCTCTGATGGTGGGAGGAAACCGGAGCACCCGGGGGAAGCCCACATAGACACGGGGAGAACATGCAAACTCCACACAGAAGGGACCTGGGGTGGGATTTGAACCCAGGATCTTCTGGCTGTGAGGCAACAGTCCTGACCGCTGCACCATCGAGAGTGGAGCTCAGTTCCCATACACACGAAGAAGAGGAGAGGGGGGTGAACCAGGAGAAGTGGAGATGTTACCCGTGTTGAGGACGACTACACTTGTTACATCACTGCAGCTACAATAACAGCTCTACTCCAAATCTCAGACATTAATACGTGACCTGGGCAACAACAACAGCCTAAACAGAGAAGTTTACACCTCATGTCATATTGCATTCACAGCATCAGGACGGGCTGAGTCCGGATGGACTTGCTGGACCGAGGTCCAGACTTTGAGAAACCCTGGCATATAACAAACATTGACGTGTCCATTCTTCATTCCTGCCTACCATCTCTTGGCTTGTGTGATGTGTGAGGTCAGGTACTAATCCTCTTCAAAGCTGTCGACGGCCAAACCGTTGTGACTAAGCAGATGAGACGGGTGGAACCTTTTGGATCTCACTGCTGCTCTGAGGGTACAGAACCGATCCAGAGCGACTGTGAAACTTTCCAGAAGTTTCTTGAGGTCGCTGGCGGAGGGGAGCCAAGTCTTCGAGTTTAATAAAATGGTCTACCCCTTGGGTAATTTCAGCTCTCAGCACCTGCCTTAAAACAGGCTATCGTGCCTTGATTCGCTGCACTGTGCGCGCCATGTTTAAGCCGCTGGCGGAGTGCAGGGAAATGAGGGCAGTTGTAATCAGTGAATTAATTGGACCTTTTGTTCACTATGAAAAATAAATAATTAAGTCAACACAGTTTTCTGTACTGGCACAGTCACTCCCCCAGCCCAACCTTCTTCTCTTCCCCTCCCACTGGAGACTGTTAGAGGACTTTTTATTCTAAGGAAGTTAATTATGACCTTTACCCTCTCACCCCGGCTGACCCTGTAGACGTTTACTGGTTCTGTCGCCCAGCACTGGCCAGCACATTTGGTGTGCTTCATCAGTCCATAAGTCAGTGTGGGAATGGGCACAAGGGGCAGAGAGAGTTCAGACATTTGTAGGGTGTTTTATGAGGGATGCTCTGATCATTTACAAGGCAAACCCAAACTACTCACAGATCACCAACAGTTAGGGCAGAACGACAGAGGAAAATCACAAGAATATTATTTGTGATTTTTCAATGCAATATAAATACTGTAATATCATATGCATCTCAGTGGTCAGAGCGATCATCTGGTGACTGGAATATTGCAGGTTCGATCCCAGATCCTAGCACCTGCTAAGAAGCGTGTCAAAGTGACCTTGAGCAAGACACTGTTCCCTGCATCTAACCGTGCATCCGACATGTTGACAAAACATGTCACAAGCTCTCTGCTGCACGGATGGCAGACACGGACAGAGCGGAGTCAAGTGACTGAGGATTAGTCACCTCAACAGTCAGATTGATTTAGATGTGGGATTAGCTAGCTGGTGCGCGTACGTCTTCTGCCCTTGTCGACGCCGGCGGCCAAAGCCGCAGAGAGCTCCATGGCCGGAGTGCTTTGATGAGACATGTGCTTGATGTGATGGGCCTGGAGGCATGGGTAGCCCGGGTCGGACATCTTGAAGGAACTAATTACCCTCCAATAATATGCAGCTGAGGCGGCGCTGCATGTGCGGCAGAGATAGAAAGCACATGAAGGAGCGGGGACGGGAAGAGACTGGGGGTGACAGGGAGAAAGGGAGAAAGGGAGAGCAGGGGAGAGCCAGATAGCGTGCTTTCGCTCTCCAGGGTTTTTGATAGCCTGACTGGAACATGCAGAGTGGTTCACAAGAGGATCCAGTGTGATTTCTCCATGTGCTGCGACCGCCCGATTAAACATTTGGCACCCGTGCAGTCAGCATATGCACATACGTGGCCCTCGGTTCCATGTGCTGACCTTGATCCACTCGCTTTGAGAGGAGACACTTCGGAGGGTGCTGGCACATCCTTTTTGACACTGCTTTATAAATGAAAGGAGCATCTACTGGCTTTATCTCCTTGCCACGTCTCTTCCATTTGGGAAAATCTCTCAGATTTCAGAATAAATTCTTCATGAAGTCTCTGTACTTATGACCAGCACCCACTACCTCTGATGCAACAATGTCCGCGTTGTGGGAGAACCCTCCAGGTGAAAACAACCTTTTCCTGCAGTGGCTGTCAGTCCATGATGAGGAAGATGAACCCTTGGCAAGCTGAGGTCATCACGTATTTCCTCAGTTACTTGTTTTTTTGAAGGCGCTGTGATAGCTCAGTGGTAGAGCGCATGCTTCAGGAGCTGACAAGCCAGAGGCTGTGGGTTCGAATCCACCACAGGGCATCAGGATGGCCATCTGGCCTTAATCCCCACAAGCTCCACCTAAGTCCATTGTGACTCATAAAACTAACCTCTCCGAGAGGGTTGGTCTGAAAGATGAGAAGGAAGAGAGGGAAAAAAGTAGACAGAGAAATGCCTGAACACAGTGTCTGCTCCACTCCATCACTCGCTCTCTCTTTCACTCAGTCTTCAAACGTGACTCAGTCTGTCATCAGTGCTGAATACACTGAGATGTCCCAGCAGAGGCATGAGGCATCTGT
Source organism: Regalecus glesne (assembly GCA_900302585.1). Taxonomy (NCBI): domain Eukaryota; kingdom Metazoa; phylum Chordata; class Actinopteri; order Lampriformes; family Regalecidae; genus Regalecus; species Regalecus glesne. The sequence goes on along the minus strand of OMLC01042612.1, from coordinate 5,582 downwards.
GTGTCTGCTTGAAGGGTGGGACTGTGGTGATTCAAGACAAACCATAGTAATGGAGACGGGGGGGGGGCTATAGAATAAGGCTTCTGGCTGGAGGGGTCTTGTGTGTGTGTATGTATATGTGCATGCGTGTGCATTTGCGGAGACAGGCAAAGTTTGGCTGCAGTAATCTCATGACAATCACGTTAAGAGGATCCTAAAGCTACACGGTCTTTAAACCACCCAGACACACACTGAATGGCTGGCATGTCACGTTTTGATGGAGCTATACGACTAGCAGGGAGAAAACCAGGGAGCTATTCTTGACACTTCAGCCTGCTGAGAGCGTTTGAGCGGAAGGGAGATAGAAATATGCAGGGTGATGACGTTAAAACTCTAATAACTTCAACTGGCACCAGAGGTTGAATGACTACAGCGACTTGAGCGGTCCGTTTTACATGTCACGGTTAGTCTCCATGTTGTGGGGTGAACACAGATTTAAATGAAGCTGGGGGGGGGTTAAGGCTGGATGCCCTTCCTGATTCCCTACGGTGGGTTCAAACCTACAGCCTCAGGCTCATCAGTTCCTTTAGCACTCTCTACCATTTATCTTTACCTATGGTACATTCTGACCGTAAAACTCCTCCATCAAGCTCCTCTCGGACTCAACATACCCTGATCCTATGGACTGTGGGATCAGCACATCCTCTGTTACAGGGAGAAATCAGCCAGTCTTGGATGACCGGAGACAATACCTCCTGTAGCCTACTAATCAGAACCCTGCTGGGAACATTGCCTGCTTCTGACTGTGTGTTTGTCTCACTTATCTGACTACACAGCCCTGCTGGCCACCAAACACTAGCCTCCACACACCTGCTTAGGAATGGACAGATAGAGTAAAGGAGATTTGAGTTGGAGGTGTGGAGATAGAGCCAGGGGAGAGGGAAGGCAGGTACAGATGGACTCCTTTCATTTGTGTATGTTATTCTCAAACAGCTGATCCCAAATGCAGCTAATGAGACAAAAGACAAAACTCTCATGAGGGTGCTGTCCTCTCAAACGTGCCATTTCCCAGATTCCCTGTCAGGGTTCATGTCGATTTGAGCCCAGTGACAAAGTGATAAAAGAGCAGAGTGCAGAGAAATTGGGAGAAAATGGAGAATGAGAGAAAGTGGCTGGGAAGACAAGAGAGGGGAGAGAGGAGGGACAGAGGAGGGAGATAGACCTCCCTAACGTCACACGCATGGACTTGCCCGCCCATTAACTCTGTGTGTGGGTTAAGATGAGAGATGTGTGCAGACGCCATTTCTCACATAGTAAATGAAGCCTGACAATATGAAGGCCCTAACGTCCTGTCCTAACAGCACGGGAGCATCCGACTATTGCACCTGACTATCTGTCCATACTGAATGCATCATGATGGAGAACCACGTACCGATCAGCTGTGTGCTCCAGATCATACTGGAGAAGTTCCCAGGTGTCGGACACCCTTTTTCCATTTAGCTCCTGTCACTGGAGTTGAAGAGCAGTGTCACGGACAGCAAATGTCTCCAGTGTGATCTTGAACTCACAGCTGATAAGACACATGGCTTGTTCACATGACGTATTTAGCATGGACAGACAGCATCCCATGTGACACAACAGTCAGAGGTTCACTTGCTGTTAGGACACACAGTAAGTGACATTCTGCAAGGCAGGCGACGAGCAGCAGGACCTGTATGGAGGCAGCACTGCTCACACCGCCACTGATACTCCTGGCCGATCTTGTTTGTCAACCTGTCCATCACTGCTGCAAACAAGAAAGGGCTCAGAGCTGATCCACAAAGACAGCATGTGACTCCTGACCTGCTCTATATCTCTCCATCAACATTCTCAAAGCAAACACTGCATCTGTGGTTCCCTTTGGTGGCACGAAGCCATACTGCTGCTCACTAATCCTCATCGCTTCTCTTAGCCTAGCTTCCTCTACTCTTCCCCATGTATTCATGCCGTGGTTGATCAACTTTATACCTCTGTAGTAGCTACAGCTCTGCACACCTCCCTTATTCTTAAACATTGGTACCAGTATGCTCTTCAGGCATCCACCCAGCCTTAAAGCACGATCCTTTTCCAAAACCTTCAACTGAGGACCCCCACAGTGTGAGACAATATTACCCCTGAGAAAGCCAACTCTCTACATCTCTGTTATTTAGAGCGCAGAAGACATAACATTAGAGAAAACCAAACAGGATCAAAGTAGCTACTCATCTGCTTGCAAAGGATTCACTTTAGTTTTGCAATAGCAGAGTTAACTGTATTTTTGTTCTGTTCTAGATCTCATGGGAGCCACTCAAGGAATGTAAAACACAAAAATAAATACATAAATAAATAAATAGGTAGATGAATTAATAAGTAAGCCCACTGTCTCCAATCACACAGGAGACCAGAGGCATTAAATGATTCCCTTATCAGTCCCGCAAGGGGAAATTTGTTCTCTGCATTTGTGACCCAACCTATTGTATAGGAGCAGTGAGCTGCCAACATATGGTGCTCGGGGAGCAGTTAGGGGTTCAGTGTCTTGCTCAAGGACACCTCGACATGCTATATGCAGGACCGGGGATCGAACCTGCAACCTTCCGATTGCCAGACGACCGCTCTACCTACTGAGCTATGCCACCCTATGAACCAGACGTGTTATAATATAGAAAACAGGCACAGAACTTAGTCTGGAAACCAAAGCAAGGGCATGCAGGCTATCTGCACAGTCAGTGTTTAGGACTGACAATCATAAAGGAAAGCAAATCTCAACTGCTGTTGTACATATTACCATAGAACGGAGGGAAGTGAATACCATGATTCTGAACAAATAAATAGTCAATAGACCAAACAACTTATTACGTCATGTGGTATATGCATTTAAGCCTTTCAGGTTAACTCTTAATGCTTTCTATGGTGATTGTACAAAGTGCTCCTCTGCTGCTGAAGTTCACACTCAAAATTGACATTTAAATCAAGGAAATTCATAGAGCTGAAGATGAACATACAACAGCTTTTTTTTCAAAAATCCTATCAAACTTCATCAGGTACAAACTTGTGCTTTCAGAATGAATGAATAAAAAAATCATCGACAGGAAAACAAACATAACTTCATCAGTCTGGAAAATCTGTGAAACTACACAAAGAATTCTTTTCTGGCATTTGATATAATACATTTAATAGAGCAGATCGACAAAATGATCAATACATGAATGTGAATATGTTGCATTAAAACGAATTAAACTTGATAAGTGTCCATAGCAATAAAATATGATTAGCGAATATTAATTAGCTAGCTAGCTGATGTTAGCTAACAGTTGATAGCTAGCAGCCGGCCCTGTCGGTGCTGTTTAGCTAGCAGATACGCCAAAAAAATGTTACAATTTCTCTCTGCTCACAGATATTGTGCTCACAACGATAATAAAAAGATATTTAAAAAACACTCACTGACAAGCAAGGTGGTGAAGAAAAGATGGAGCTGAGGAGAGGATGGAGAGAACCGAGTTTAGTCTGTACGCACTGTAACGTCAGCACTTCCTGTTTACTACTTCCTAATGGAGGTCAATTACAAAAGACTCGACGCTGCCGCTATGTGGCATCAAATATCAATTACACTAGATTGTGATAAATTAACGATTTACATCTATAATGTCCAGGACGGTCATCGACCCAAAGCCCAACTATTTCACAAATTTGTTCTGAGGCAGTCAGACTTTAATCAGTATAGGTGGTGTTTCTGTGAAAGGATGAGGAAGAAGAAGTAGAAGAAGAAGAAGAAGACGAAGAAGAAGAAGAAGAAGAAGAAGAAAAAGAAAGAAAAAAGAGAGTAGAGGAGAAGAAGCATTGAATCCAGTATTTCTTGTGGTTTTCTTCTTTGCTAATTGTTTTAAGAAAGTGTGAACTTACTGGCGGCAGACGGCAGACGGGTCTCATTATCCAATGGAAAATGCAGCGAAAAGTGGCGTTTTAATGCAAATCACATTCAAAAATAGCAGCATATTGGGGGACCTTTGGCTTTCCATAATTCCTGCACATCACAACTATAGCATACACAGATCGTATGCAGTGATCAGCTGGAGCCCGTCGTTCAAAACGGTGAAACAGCGCCGTGCGATGACAGATGTGTCCCCACACATCAGGCCACAGACCGGCGTGTACCTCCACGTCCTCTGCCGTGTCCCAAGAGTCGGCTTCAACTTTAAGACGTGTTAAAAGACCTCAGACCTGAACATCTGGAGGATGTGTGGAGTGATGCCATTCGCATTGACAGTCAACGGAACTCATCCCACCATCGCATCCGTTAATCTGTGCTCAGATGCGTGGAAGCGCTCCTTGTTCCAGGGCTGCACATAACACCAGAGTGTTGATAACGGAACATGCTGGCGGTCCTGATCACCATCATCATCCTCATCCTCATCCTCTTCTCCTGGGACACGGATAAAGACCCACAGGATCCACTTACCGTTATTGGGAGAATGTCCCATTTTAAATAATTCACAACACCGAGGCTATATCTGTCCCACCGTGGAGTGAAACTTTGGGATCACCTGCATGTCGGTGATGAATCCGCTTAATGTCACAATACGCATGAGCCAAATTATGAGACATTATGTCCGAATGTCATATTACTGACTTGGTGGTTGAGCTAAAGTTTTGAATGTATGTGGCGGAGCAGTGCAGAAGGATGGGTTCTCTGTGCTCATGCTGCTTCCTTAGCTTTCATGGAAATCTCAGTAAACACTCTATAATGATACACATATCCCATCTCGCACTGTCAGCACAGGGAATCAGATCCTATCGGAGCGCCACTCCTGCGCACCTCATCCACACGGCACGTCTCCATCAATGGTGCACCTTAGCACCTCTTACCTTGCGCTGCGAGGAGGACCAGCAGAATGACGCCGAGGTTCCCGGCGAGCCTCATCGATACATCGGAGTCGGGTGGACGCTGTTTGGAGATGAAAACACAATTATCAGCCGTTTGTCGATCGATACGCGAAGCCCCTCCGTTCGGCACCGTGTCCGGACTGTGATTTGTTGTTTAGCACGACATGATGCTGCGCTCCGCGGCGTGGAGAGGCTGGAGTCGGCGGCGTGCGCTCTCCGGCATGACCAACTTGTTCACGTCCCGCCCCCTCCGGGCTGAAACTCACAACTTGTGCCCGTGTTTTGGCCCAAAGGCAGATAATTAAGGACGCCTGGCTCTCACATCGCCTGCGTGTTTTAATGGCTCCGACAGCAGCCTGGGTACGGAGCGCACAATGGGCTAAATGAAGCCAGACGTTATTGTGCGCTCTTGCGCGGCAGCATACCCACGCCATGCTGTCTGGAACGATCTTATTTCATAGGAGGCAGGGAGGTCGACTAGTGCCATCGGAAGATTGGTGGTTGGATGCCCGGTTCCTTTAGAAAGAGGGTGTCGGAGTGTCCTTGAGCAAGATGCTGGAGTCCTGACTACTCGAGTCCTGTCTTTGACTTGTGACCTGTCCAAGGTGTTTCCCCACCTTTTACCCAATGAGTGCTGGGATAGACACCATCATGACCCCGTGACCTGGCTATGGATAAGCGGTCAATCTATCAATCTATCGATC
>OMLC01042610.1:0-19304 GCA_900302585.1 Regalecus glesne | reverse complement strand
GTATTCATAACCCTGGAGGAGGAAACAGGCACTGGAATTAAGCAGAGGTGCCAAGAATTCAGTGCATTACAAAAAGAAAAAACAACAACCACTGGCAGACCCCTTTACCTTAAGGGAGGAAGAGGAAGCTGTAAAGAGATATGATTTGACAGATTATGGTGGTGATTATTATTTCGTATAGGTCAGATATGTTGTTTTATCATGTGAATCAAATCAGGCAGAGTTATGTTAGAAAATGAGCAGAACGGGACACAACAGCCATGATTTTATTATTTTGCCAAAAGATCATGGTCCCATGCTTAGGACACCTTGTGATTCCTCCACTCTTCTCTACTGTATATAGTTGAGGTGCAAAATGAATGGATGCTGTGGAATCAGAGTCATGCTGATTTAGCATTGGCTGGAACCAGAGACAGGGAGCTAATACTTTGGTTTACCAGTCTCTCTCTGTGTTCCAGTGAGCTTGTGTCTCAAATCCTGGACATGAAGAAGAGAAGGGTCAAAGTTTTTATGAGACTAAGAGCTCGCAGAGAAACTGGATTTGTTCTGGGCCATCTACAACTGAACAAGCTGCCAGGTTGAAGTGTATGTTTAAGTTTCATTCATTCAAGAAAGGCCTTGATATCTGGATAGTAGACAGACAGCCTTAGAAAATAGTACACAGATCAGGCGACAGTACAGGAAAGAAAGACGGAAGAAAAGAGGGAGGAGACTTACTCTTATCGGGAGATTTGATGAGGGTGGCAGAGGAAGAGGATAGGCGCTTATTGATGCTAGCCTCAGATGGCTGTTTCAGGTTCATGGTGGATGTGGAGCGCTTGTCCACTAGAAGGGAGGGAGGAGAGACAGTCATGGTAGGAAGGGCTTACACAGTGGTCTGGCCAATGGGAAAGGACAGTTTGATGAATACAGAAGGAAGGGCAAGCTTTTGCAAGGCCCAAATATTCTAGCTCTAAAATTTCAGATTTGGACAAAACAAAAACCTGCTACATTACTTAAGTAAAAAAGTCTAGTCCATGAAAAAATTGAAAACTAAATCAAAGCAATAATTTGTGGATCTAATAGGCTGTCAATGCAAACAGCAACGCATATGATCACAACATTTTTTAGCACAACAGTTTTCATTTCCCAAAGCAAGCATCCAGGTGCCAAACCAAAGCCATTCCGGTAGGCAGGCTTAAATGTTCAATAGGTGTGACAGGAAAAAAACAGTAAACATAACCCTGGATTCCATGCCATGGACAAGATATTTACCAAAACCGCAACTATATTAGTTTGTCCATGTGAGGGAATACAGACATCATATTTGACCATCAGAGCTTTGAGTAGCTCTCAGATTCAGGGTTAAACCTCCCAGTGATCTGTCTCCCAATGACCTGGAAGTACTTGAGAGTAGATGAGTGATTTAGAAGCCGCAGGCAATATTCCCAAGCACGCAGTACATCAAAAAGGTAAACCAAAAACAGAATCCTCAGGCCATGACAGCTGTTAGTGAGATACTGACAGTTAGGGTGCAGGTGAAGGTTGGTGTAGGGAATAGGAGATGACCATGCTAGAGCTACAGTGCTGGACACAGTCCATGCTGTGCTGTTACAGTGTTGGGCCAATTATCAACAATCAAAACCTTGTTGTTTCCGCGGGGGCTTTTCTGGAGAGGCTGGGGAAATTACTATAGCTACTGGTGATGAAGCGCTGGTGTCAGACTCTCCTGTAGGGAAAAACAGCTTTCAGGAGGGAGCATTGAAACACAGGTAGAGAATAATAATATTCTCTACACCTGATGTCAGATAGGGGGAGCTGTAACGGGGCTAAAACATTTCCCTCTGTTGAAATTTGGGGATTAGATCGACTTCCACAGGCATGCTAAATTGTTTCCAGTTATAAGAGAAATGTGCAAACCAATTTTTGTCCTCACAATTTCTTTTATTAGCTATTATCACTCAAATAACAGGACATTTGAATATCCCAACAGGAATTAGTATTCAATCCTGAAGACTGACCAGTAAACAAATGTTTTTTGACACCTTTATCACTGAGGCAATTAAGACAACAGCAAATCCACAAATATTCAAATAACAAATGTTTTTGCAGTTGTTGCCAAGGTGTACTTTACCAAGAAAAAGGCAAAATGGCTAAATTTGCCATTCGTGATAATGGGCTGTACAAATAAAATTGACTCGACTTAAACAATAATATCACTCTTTTGGACTCCACCTTTAAAGTTGGATTTGTAGAGGACTGTACCATTTTTTTTACATTTTAAAACACATCCAGATGGCAACCATCAACATACCAACATCAACAGATTTTTACAATGGCACAAATCCAGAGAATTTGCAGCTACAGTCACCAGATACATGTGTAAGCTTTCAGATATAAATAGTTTACTTGCATATGGGCACTCAAGCAGAAGGATTTACTTAAATCAATTGATGTAATGGTGTGCGCATTTGGAAGCGAGGGAAAACAGAAAAGGGAATATGAAGGTATATTTTGGTGGAATGTGGACTCACCTGTTCGACCATCTGAGTCTGTAGACAGTCCACCCCAGGACCACCTCTTCTGTTTCTGCTCCACTTTCTGGCTGCGCTCCAATGTGCGCCTCATTACCGCTTCATAGTGCTCCTTCAGCAGGGTTAAGGTAGAGAGGAGAAAAACCAAGTCATCCTCAGAAACTGAACTATATGGAACAGAATGATAACTGACAGATAACTCAATCAAGTGCACTGACTCAGAATCTGTATGTGTCTTGTGAAACATTCCAACAGGTAGTGTACATACAGTACATGATCAAATTTAATAATCATTTGTTTATCTTTCATCATCATCAAATATTACTATTATTCCAAAAAATATTTTGATTAAGTTGAGGAGTAGTAGTAACCTTCTCTTCTTCTTGTTTCTGCTTCCTTTTCTCCTCTACAGCTGAGCGTCTCTGCTCCTCCTTCCTGCGTTGCTCTTCCACCTTCTTCTGGCGCTCCTCCATCTGACGCTCAACCTGCAGCTTGGCCTTACGGTCCCGCTCCAGAATCTGAGACTCTCGCAAAGCTGACCGCACACATTTATTCATGGACCATGTATGAAAAGAAAGATGTGGAGGACACCTATTTAAGTATTCTGTGTTTAACATTAGAACTGCTATGTCTTGATGCATGCTCAATAATCCAGGTATGGAAATCACAAAAAAGAGGTGAATCAGTTGAACTGGATCAAAATAAACTTCTTCCAAATAAACTTCTGGTCCAATTGAACTGATTCACCTCTTTTTTGTGATTAGAACTGCTATTTTTGATATGATTTGAGATTAGGGCTTGATCTACAGAAATACACACTCATAAGTGCAAGTTGTGAAGAGGGAATGACCATCCCTGAACCAAGGGGATGGGCACTAAGAGTACATCTGTCACCATCTTATAATGCTACAAATGGAACTACTCCCCAATCTTCTGTGAACAGCACACATGGCACACATGGCTAAACTCACGTCAATAGCCAATTTGCGTAGGAAATCATTGTTGGTTTTGATCACTAAGCAATTGTGTCGTTCATAGGGCTAGGATATACCTGCAGTCAGTTGATACTAAATAAGTCCCTTTGATGAGTGATGAAATGAACTGATTCAACTTTTTAATGAAACATTACCTACAATTAGCCCCAATTAAGGTGGCAATTTAGTGCAGTATCTAAGGCTGGCAGGATGATAAACACAGATTCAGCTTTATTAATCTAAATTTGACAGGCACTATACAAACATGTTAGTGCACGTGTCCCTTCACTTATTCCACGTGGATTTGTGACCTCTGCTTTATTATAACATTCCTGTTTGATTGAATTAATCTAGGAACTGTTCATGATTTTGCATTCCTTATACAAGGACATGTTTTCTGCAGGACCAGGGATCGATCCGGTAACCTTCCGATTGCCAGACGACCGCTCTACCCACTGAGCTATGCTGCAAAATGTCAGTAGATGGTATGAGTCTTAGTCTTACTTCAGGTCACTTCATATCATTAATGACCAGACACAGTACATCTGATGTTTGTCAAATACAAATATTAAATAGACTATTAATTAAAAGAAACCTGCGGTACCTAAGTATTTGAGAGATCTATTCAATTTTATTGGTTTTATGTTGTCTTTTTCACAAGTAATGGTCTGTCCTCAATTTTGTAGACACATTTTGGCACTGAATTTCGCATTATATATTAAATGCTCTAATCCGTTTATACATAAATCATTTATACTACATATGAATAGACTAGAGCTGGTCAACAGAAGCAACCAAGAGTAGTAACAACAGTGGTAGTAGATTAGAGTCGGCCTCGACTTGAATGTGTTCCGTTGAGGAATTGGGATCGCTCTCTCACCTTGATGTTTCTCTGCCTCCTCTCGCCTTTCCCTTGCAACTCGCAGTCGATCGTCTATCCTAAGTGAGGCTCCGTCAATGACTGAAAATATAAATACAAATATGCACACAACCAGTCCTAAAGTTATTTAGAGACATGTATAACAGATACAAAAGACACAGTGGTGGATTACAATAGGTTGCGGTGTCATAAAGACTTAAGTATCTGCATGCATGTGACTGCCATTAATGAGCTTTGCAGGCTGTTACAGTAATAAGATAATGAAAGCGTGTTAACTAATTTAATTCACAATGACAAGGTGCCACAGCTGATCCATGAAGTTCTTGTGATGCAAAAGGTCCATGGTGCACTAGTAGATTCAAAAAAAGTTGAGCTATGGAAGACAATATAATGGGTGTGGGACAGTGCCTGTGAAAACAACATTGTTTAGATGTTTTATGTGTGGTGTCCATTACCTGGCCTAGACCCCTGAGGTTTAGCTGGTGTGTTGGTTGTAGGTCCTGGGCTGTTCCCTGCTAGGCTGCGCCGCTCCTCTGCTTGTGCCTGCGCGGCTGCAGCTGTAGGAAGATGTGAACACATACACACCTCGATCAGTTTCACCAGATCATGTCTACCAAAGAACATGGAGTCTCATACCATGTCATGCCATTAATATGGAGGCTCATCACATCATGGCTACCAAGCAATATAAATCATTTCAATGAAACAGGGCGTTTTTTAACAACAAGCCAAGCAAAGCCCGTGGCTGCACTTTCTTTCTGTGCTTTGTTTGTTCTCCATGGGAATGCAAGTTCTAAAAGAGATCCAGCGGATTTGAAGCTACAGAACAATCCAGCCATTCAGCCAACTAGCATTAACCCCCACCCTGATCACGCCTGGCCCTGTGGCCAGCCATACACTGCTCTCTACAAGACATACTGGGAAAGATAGGCTGCTGCCTCCACTAAAGAGCATTTAGGAGAGATAACTAAATCAGCTCTCTGTGACAGGGATCGTTGATGTTACAATCTCATATAATCATCAGTTGTATATGATTTACTCTTTGAATATCTGTTAGAAAAGCCTATGATGTATGTGTATTTTTCCTTCATTATATTCAAACATTATTATTCCTTTCTACCAAATTTGCTTACTTGTACTTTTCCAGAACTGCCGTGCATGTCAGTCACTTATAGACAAAACTAGATCAGATATCACTTAACTATGATTGAGGTTTCCCCTTTTCCTGCTCTCAAAGACCTTACTAACAGAGAGGGTGTGACATCAATTGAGCCCATGTCCATGAACAAAGGCTTGTATAGCTGATATGATGATAGAGGAAGAATTTGGAGGAAGAACTAACTCAAGCTCAACAGCAGGTAATACTAAAAAAAGGCCCTATGATTGATACAATGTGGAAAGCATGGATGGAATCATAAAACTTCAACATAAAAACTGATTTCAGATGCAAGAATTGGAATTAGGAGATTTGAGTGAGATAATTACAAAATTGGCAAACATACTATGAATTCGAAGTAATCTGTCATTACATTAGATGCCACTCTACCCCACAAAAACCTTGTCATGATGCTTCTGTGTCTTTGTGCATCTGATTGTATGTACGTACATACATGACACAGCTTGCACATCAATAAATGCACAAGCATGTAAAAATCTCCATATTTGAGGACAGCTCATTAATGGTGAGGTCATGTTGTATTTTGAGCTATAACAGGGCAGCAGGTTATATTGAATAGGGAAAACAGTTCATCAAAGAGAAGATCAGAGTTAATCCAACCCACACAGCAGGAATTGACTTTGTATTTAGCATCCTTGAACAGTGCAGATGATGCTTGGTTCTAGCCCTGCTTTTAGGGTGTAAATGTAAAGAATAAGAGTTGCACCAATTGATCAACTGGTAACTGGCATGGTCTGATTTTCAGCTCGATAGGCCATGACTGATGACTAGGGTTAGGTAGCAAAAAAGGGCCATTTGGCACTGACCAAATTGTCCTAGTCCTACTGAGTATCAATGAGATATGAGAGAAGTCAATTTTACATGTCGATAAGTCCCTACATTGTGGGGGTGGACACAGACTTAGATAGAATTTGGGGAAATAAGACCAGATCCCCTTCCTGATGCCCCGTGGTGGGTTTGAACCTGTTGCCTCTGGCTCGTTGTTTTTCAAAGCGTGCACTACTGAGTTATTGTGGCCCCTACTAAGTATCAATTATAATTAAAAAAAAAGGTGCCAGTTTTTGATATTTTATAGAAGACAAAGTAAACACTGTTGCAGCCAGCCATTCACTACCGATGTTGCTGTATACAAGCGACTTCAATGGAAAATTAGCATGAAGCTATTTGGGTAAATAGACGGCCTTGGAGATGAGAGACTACATTTGTTCTAAAATGTGGTTACATTTTGTCAAAATTGAGAGCAATACTGTAAATGCAACAGCTGCAAGCCCGTTATAAAATGCAAGTCAGAGAACACCTAAAATATGATGAAAAATTTGATCACCCATGGGATCAGTTTAAGACTGGACAACTGCACTGTCTTTCACAATACTAGATCTGGTGAGTGTGAAAGCTCTACCACCAGTGCTGGTTCTTCTTTTGCTGGTAATGATGACATAACAGGTAAGGTTCCCTCTAGAAGTTATCTAATGAGTGTTCACACACCTCAAATAGGATGACACATTTGATCCCCTATGGAATAAAGTCAAAACTGAACAACTGCACTGTCTTTGACAACACTCCACCTGGCAAGCACAAAAGCTAACGGTTAACATCGTGCACATAGATACACAGACAGTAATGTCACAGCCACACACATGGTAAAACATGTAATCAAAAACCGTTGATTAATTGCAAACAATAAAAAAGATAAAGTAAAATGGACTATAGTGCAACTCATTTTCCAGTTGGGTTATATTGGGGCATTCCCAAACATCTCATCTTGGGGCTCCAAATACTTTGTAGCAAGTATTTTCAGGTATTCAAAGCATCCCTGGGGGAGGGGGAAACTGTGCCATTTTCAAATTAAATGAAATGCAATTCTATGACTATAATTATAGATAAATTATAGCCATAAACTATCAAAACTAAATTGCTCATATAGTTGAAGTTACCAATTGTCTTTATCACGGCCTATCATTAAGCTGCTGTTATTGAGAGACAAAGGCACATGCCATATTGCCAAAAGCCTCTAAAGTCTCACAGGAAAAAACAAGTTGAACACAGATGTTACTATCAATCACCATGGCAATGATCGAATGCACCCCTAGATTTTATTTGTATGAAGAAGTTCTGTCCAGTTACCTGAAGCACTTTTTTTATTTTGAGATTTGTTTGAGCGAAAGTAAGAAAAGATCCTGTAACTTGATGCAGGTTTTAAGAAAATTTTAACGTAAATTTAATAATCAATGTTTTATTATAAAGACACAATTGAAATCTCTATTTAAAAAGTTACAACACTTTTTGTGTGTGCTGTCAGTTATAATTATTCTAAGAACTATAAATGGGGCAGGTCAGACGTAAAAAATAAAATAAAAAAATCAGCCAAACAAATTGCAATAAGCACGTCTATGGGAAAAAAAATAGACATTTATTTTTCAGAGTCTTGTAAAAATAACAGGTTCACAGCCTATTGGCACCATTATTAATCCTAAAATCTTGAGGTTTACAACAAGACTAAAGAAACATTGTTTTCAGGATGCCAAAAAGATACAAAGCAACAATTACTTGGTCTGGCAATCCCCAGGGACTGATCAACTATTTTGGCTTCAGCAGTCACGAAAATGCATCAAGGGCAGAAATATATCAACACCACTCCAGCCAAGACTGAACAGTAAAGCTGGACTAAGGAGAGATGGAATGAGAGAGGGAAGAAAAAAAGGAAGCAAACAGGATGTGATTAGGCACTATGAGTACTGGTAGCACTCTTAACTCCTTTTCCCCGTTTGTGTGTGTGTGTGTGTGTGTGTGCTGCATTACAGTGGTGCTTACTGTGAGGCAGTGAGACTGTCAGTCATGTGATGTTCACATTATTGATGAATACTTGGTACTGTGGTCTGAGAGCACTCTTTTCTAAGGGCTGCACAGTCATCCATGCATAGCTGTATCTTTCAATTTCCATACATACAAAAATATGCTATTAAACTTTTTAACCAAAATTATTGACAAACTTAGGCCACAGTAGCTCAGTGGTCGCGCTCACTTCAGGGACTGACAAGCCAGAGGCAGCAAGTTTGAATCCACTGCGGGGCATCAGGAAGGGTATCCGGCATTAATCCCCCAATCTCCATCCAAGTCCATGTCCACCCCCACAATGTGGTGACTAATAGTGACACGTTAAAACAGGTCTGTAAGTTTGACAAAGTTCCAACACAAAAAAATTATCTAATTAGCTATATTTGTGCATCTCTTGTCCTCAAACATAAGTGAGACAAAGATATTTCAATAGATCCTAATTTGGTAAATACATAGATTAAAAAGAGGGGCGGCATGGCTCAGTGGGTAGCCTGGCATTTGAAAGGTTGCAGGTTCGATCCCCTAGAGAAGCGTGTTGAGGTGTCCTTGAGCAAGACACTATTCCTCTAAGTGCAACCTATACATGGTATGTCCCAGCCTTTTGCCCAACGAGAACGGAAATAGGCTCCAGTTCACTCGCGACCCGATTTCGGATAAGCGGTTGACAATGGATGGATGGATGGATAGATAAATATTCATACTACATCAATCATTCACAGCCATTTATCACGTTTGTACAACTGAACTAGGTCAAATACAACAGAACTAATACACATCTAAACAAAACTGTGCCCTGTCCACAATCATGTCACAAGACTGAAAAAACCTATTACATGGACTATAAGGAAAGGGTAGCAGTGCCACCTCCTTCTCATTGAGCAGAGAGATGTCCCTAGATAGGATGATGGCCTTACAATCCACTGCTCTATCCAGCAGCGATGACAAAAAGCTCTCCTTACATGAGGTGACCATGACAAATGAGCAAAAGGCTTTGTTCACTCAGCTGAACATCAATTACACTTTTGTTTGCTCTGAGATGCTGGCGATGGGGGAAAAAGTACACCGTTATACCACTGACTGAACAAATAGGATAAGAAGAAGCTTTATTTTTGTGTCATTGTACACACATACAACAAAACTAGTTATATGTGTTTATCTCATCCAATTGTATAGCAGTGAGCAGCTGCAGCACCTAGGCAGCAGTTAGGGATTCATAAATCAATTAAAGACAACTCAATCAGAAAAATGAAAATTATCTCTACACGAGTCTGCATCCTTTGAGATATAGCCTAAAATAATTCATACAAAATGAGCCATTTGAAATTTTAATGATGAAACAGAGGCATATGATATTAAGCACTTTGTGTAGTCGCTAGACAAGAAAAGGATTATATAAAAATAAGTCAATTTTATATACAATCAAAATTCAGATTTGTCTCTAGGGTCTGAGCTATTAAGCCAGATATTGTGAGAGTAAGGAACAACAAGCTAACAAGGTGAGCATTCTCAAAAGCCCTGATATCTGTTTAAGTGCATCAATGCCATTAGGTCACAAAGGGCTGTTTTGGATCAAAGTCTAGAGCTAATCCCTAGAGGAAATGTAGAAGGTCACTTCATTTTTGCTCTCATGCCCCACCCAGCAAGAGAAGATCTTACTATGTGAGCAGGTAGAACTGGAAAAAAGAGGCTGACATTTAGGTCGGACTGGGAGATGTCGTCTTGCTGTTTCAGTCAAGTTACAATCCAAATAGAATCCAATCAGGATTACCCACATTCCCACAGAATGTGGGAAATCCTGAAACGTTTATTTCAAGACACCGTATAACAGGAAAAAGGGCAAAATCTTAATACTTCCCAATTGTCAGAGAAGTATGAGTTGAAGTCAGATGACTGTTATTTTTTTTGCATTTGGTTGAACGAGACTACCAACTACGTCAGCTACTGTTGGGCAATGTATCACTATTTTCCTACCAACCACCTTCAGCCCAACAATAGCCAAAATACAAAACCCTATTTGCTTCGTCAGTATGACCATAGTGGAAATAGACAACAGTCTAACCCTAACCTCGCCTAATTATGCGTGGAACCGCAAAGTAGCACACATCTTGATTGGTAGCACATTATCTACAGAGCACTAGCCATTTTCAGCGAATGTAACCACTGAAGAACTTATTACAAAAACAGACAACAAAATCTCCTATTTGAGATCACTTGGGTTTTTAAACTTGACATGACCAGCAACCCCAAGGACCCAAATGAGGTAATTTGCCATCTTTGCAAACGAGCAGTGACAGCAAAAGATTCTGACATTACCAATTTTCACAAGCATTAATATGAAAATCTAATTCTGCTGAAACATTATGGCCTAAAAGCTACTCTTCTTCAACTAAACAAAATAAATCACCTTGAGATCTTGCAAAGCAATAAGCTGTCTAAGGACTGGCTGAACAGCCAAACAACTTTTTTTTTAAGAGGACGCCTCCACTTGCAGCTTTCTAATGAACAAAAACAGGTGGTGATCATGAGATGCACACACAGATTGTGGTCAAATTCTCAAATACGATGGTGGCAAACCAGTAGAGCTCACATCTTCAAGTTCATATCCCGCTGTGGGGCATCAGGAAAAGGGCATCCAACCTTAATCCCCCATGCTTAGTAAATGTGAGACATTTGTTGTAAAGCACTTTGAGTGATTGCTAGACTAGAAAAGCAATATATAACAACAAGTCTGTTTACCATGAATTGATGTTACTTTTCAGCAACAATCAATCAGAGAGCAACCTCTAAAGATGGCTTGATTTTCATTTCATCACTGCCTTGTTTTTTCAAAGACTTAATAATCAATGTCAAGGTATGAGTTCCACAACTCATTGACAAAGTACCATCATACAGCCTGCTTGCAAATGTGAACACCCCCTTACACAATACTTTGTCTCCCACCATAACAAAGACCAACAAGGTTGCATATGCCACTGTAAACTCTAATTATTGAGTACAAGGTTATGAACACAGATCACCAACGGTACTCTCCATGGAAGAAGTACGGCAAGATGTCCAGAATGGAGGCCCTGGAAACTTCCAAACAAAGGCCAACAGCTCTGACCATCACACTAAAGTGATGCAACAGAGATGCCGAAGCCAAAAGAGTAAATGCCCTGTTCCTCAAATAAACCATCCCAAGTAGACTACCCCAAGCCAGAGATCAAGTGACACTAAGAGGATATATGGGAAAAGGAGGCATCACATAACACCAATGCCTAACGGCTGGTGGAAACCACAGCATTATCCCAGAAAAAGAGCAAGTTATCATAATAGTGGCTGACATCCAGCTACAAGTCTCAAACATGAAGAACTAGACTATACCAGGGCCTAACATAATTCATGCCAACTGGCTAAAGAAGTCAACAGCACTCCATGAATACCTGGTAACGTGGATGAATCAGCTGCAAACATCATGTTCTCACCCGGACTGGCTAAAACAGGGGAGAACATGTCTTTATGAATGCTCAATAATCTAGGTAAGGAAATCCCAAAAAGGCTCAATCAGTTCATCTGGATACAGCGTTTATTGAAAGAACCGTTTCATACAGGTGACATCTTCAGTCTAAACTGACTCCTGGTATCCCCACTCTTATAAACAATAAATACAGTTGTATGAAGGCTAAAACCAACGCTGGTTTCATATCCAAATTGGCCATTGACTAGTTTCAATGGCAAGGTGTACTATTCACAGAGGGTTGGGGGAATAGAATTAGAATCAGTTTATTGACCGTGTAGGTTTTCACATACATGGAATGTGACTTAAGTTTCACACGTACCTGACATAGAATGACCACAAAACAATCTTCACATATGTACACAAGGATATACTATAAAGAGGCAATAAAGTGCAATAGTCCAGAGTGTGTATCAGAGATACTGGAATAAATGTTAGATTACTTGTATACATGGCTGAGGTATATGATGGAGCATACTAGTATGTGTATAATGGACAGTAAAGTTAATAAAAGATATATAGCGGGAATCTGACAATGTTAAGTTTTCATTTGAATGACAGCCTGTGGAAAGAAACTGTTTTTATATCTGGTTGTTTGCCATATGGTACTCTGTAGCGCCTACCAGAGGGGAGGAATTGGAACAGCTTTTGAACAGGATGCGATGGGTCCACAGTGATAGCTATACAACCCAAACTAACTGAGGCTTTTGATCATGGGGACAAGTTATTGGGAGCAGACAGGAAAGCAGAGGGGCTGTGGAAAAGGCTGAGTATGTAAAAGCACTGCTGCCAAGCTAAAAACCTGCACTCTCACTCCAGCAGCCAGACTAATCTCCGGCACACTCTCGGCCTCAGCCCCTTGCTTTAGCCAGCTATGAGCTGGCCTTTCATAAACTCACCACACAACACTGTTTCAATCTTGATGATGAAATTATTTCACCAGCTTTTAGGTTGGCTTTTGGGAGAAACAAACCGCACACAAAGAACTACTGGATATAGTCGCAGGGGAAACCAACTCAAATGTGGCAAACCAAGAAGGAATTCCAACAAGATCAAGAAGTCAGACAGCAGCTCCTGTCACTTAAGGCAGGAAATAAAATTAGCAACAATCACTGCATACTTTTCTGTACTGACGCACACAATTTTATGGCGAATGCAGTGCTTCATCAGCAAAGATGACAGTTCCTGTTTTGCAAGAGACATCATGAGAGCCAGGTGTCCTTGTGGACATTATGGAAAAAAACAATACCTGCCTCTCATCTCTCCATCACTATGGAGACCTGCATTGATAAGCATATATTTGCATTGCTGGTTAGAAACAGCTGAGGGCCAAAGCCTTATAAAAAGCCTTATATGAAATGTTAATTCAAACAGTAAATGAGGACCAAATTATCAGGAGGGGGCCTAGCAACATATTATTAAATAACCTAAGCTTGATTATATAAGATTCAATACTTAATGGCAGCATGTATTTGAAAAAAATTGACTTAGTTTCCTGATATATAGATATATTGAGTGATGGGATTCAGCCCTCTGGGATGCTTGGTTTTAATGGTTACAGTAAAGACCACTCTTTAGTTAGGGGCTCTCACTGACCCCGCTCTGCAGACCAGACTGGGAGGTCATAAACAGGAAATAGGCCAGCCAGCATTAGATCACAACTGCTGAAACCCTAACATTACCAGTGATGTGCTCTTCAGGGTTCACAACAGTAGCATTCCAGCTAAAAAAAATGTATATGAGAAACACCAATACATCTGGCATAATATGCTGGCTTGTATTGAATGTTACACGATTGAAAAACCAAAATCTGCTATTTTAGGCAGAGTTGCACACAAAATACAACCAATACAGCTAAGCTATATGCACTAAATGCTACAGATACAGTTCTCAGCTGAGAACTAACAAAGTCGCTTAGATGAGTGATGAAATGTTTTCGCTCTCAACTTTGTGTCCAGATGAACGATTCAACTTTTCTGGGACAGTATATATAGCTCACAACTCGACAATTAAACTCAATTAACACACACACACACACACACACAAATTACACTGGGGAGACAATGTTCTCATCAGTCAGTGCTCGGCTGTCGCCCATCCTATGGATCACCTGCTCTGGTATCATGTTTTTTTTTCAACTGGGACAAAAATGGAGTTAAAAGTGTCAAACAATAATAAAGCTCAGCAAACAAAGCTGACACACACACATATCACATCAAATATACTATTGTAAATTTTGCGTATCCATAGAGACACATTCATGCAAAGCCCCGGCCATTTCCACAATCACTAGGATCATTACTACAAGGCTCAGATGTGTCATCTTGAATACCACTCTCTGCCAGAGACCTTGTTTCGAGGTCAGAGTAGTTCAGCAGTAGAGCCCGTGCCTCAAAGTCAGGTGTCACAGCTTCGATCCTACCATGGGTCATCAGGAAAGGGCATCCAGCTTTAATCCCCCATGCTTGCTTAATGCTAGGCTTACACTGTAAACTGCTTTCAGTAGTAGCTAGACAAGAAAAGCACAATATAAAAATGGGTCAATTTACCATTTGTTTACTTGCTTTTGCGTATGGAAGCACATTTGTTACATAGCCATATTGTGATAAGAGAGTCTCTTTTGTAAAATAATGATAAAACTAGTAAGATAACACTTCCAAGGCATCCTGGAATGGGAAGGAACCAGATAATTTGTACAAAAAGTACATCATTTCTATGATGTAGGCTAAACAAATGAATAAGATTTGTCATAAAAGAAAGATGAGATTGTGTTTCTTGATGCGTTAGTCTGTGTACATGCGTACGTGATTGGTGTTTGGAAGGACTTATTGGAATCATTTAGCTTCTTTAATACTAACCACACAACTACCATTTTCTTGAACAAATTTACCTTTAGGGTTACAACAGAGAAGTAGTGAATTTGTCTCAGAAGAGTGTGACTTTCTTAAAATGGACAATTCCAAGAAATTAGACCAAGAAATCGAGGCTGGTCTATTTCCTCCTTTGGCCAACTGCAACCAGTCCAGGAATATTTGTCATGCTTTTGGTTCAGCTGAGCCAGGGATAAGGATAGCCTTACAGTGTGATTCCCAAGCATCTGATTTTCCTTCATAACAACAGGATACATCAACTTCTAATTCAACCTGACAGAAGAAGGGAGCAGGCTGTGCCATATGTCAACAAACAAGCTTTATCATAGGCAGACAAAAAGAGGACGCAAATCCAAGCTCACATTCTTGGAGATATGACCATGCACAACAGAAGTATAGGATTGGAGCAGGCTGGATCCCTGACATAATATATTAATTCTCTATCTTCCACATAGAATGAATACTAATGGAGCTTGTGCATGCACTGATTTCAAATGTTTAACCAATTATCACTCTATGTTCTTCAACTCAAAAGAAAGCGTAGATTACAATATTATTCAATGATCTAATTGGATGGATGTTTTCACAAGGTCATAAAGAGGTCACAAAATGTAGCTGAAATGTCCAGGGTCAAAATACTCAGTGAACATGACAGTTAAGGAATAAAGATGAAGAGGGGGCCTACTGATGATCGAGTGTTTGTCAATCACAACAAACTAGACATATACACAAACTGAGGGTGCAAGAAAACTCACTCATAGCCTAAAAACTATGAATGCATCAGCTCAACTGCAGCTTGAGTCAAAACAAACTGGGTATTCAGGACCGTCCGATACAGATACACAGTAAACATCTGTGCCTTTTACTCAGGACACGAGCCAGCTAGGGAAATGGATCAGGAGTGATCAAAGTTATGCTGATGCAGCAAATCCAAATAATGTCATTTATGAAAAAAGTGCCTTGACCACTTTTGTTTCACAAAGCAAATTTGTTTGAGGAACAGAGCTTCTAGCCAAAACACAATATTCCTATCACAACCTAAATTCTTATCAGCGCATCCGAGAGAGGGCAACATACTGTGCAGCCTTATCTTCCTATCAGAGCCGTTTATGCTCATGGTTCAGTGTCTGGGACTCTTTCTGAAATTCAGGTCAGACATTGTTACTTGGCTTGCCTGACGGGAGAGGGGCTATGCCATATGTCAACAAATAAGCTTTATTGTGGGCTAATGACAACGGTAACAGAAAAGAACAATGTGTATCCTGTATGGCATCGAGCTGAATGAGTACTAGCGTTGACTTTCAATAACAAACCATGGTCCTGCTGATCCATTGGAAGCTTGCTGTAGCTGAATGGAACTGGGTGGCTGCTATTGTGAGCACAGAAATTAATGACTGCAAAGCAGGTTTGAAAGGGATACGAACAAAGGATCAATAATCTTCCTTGACTAGCGGGAAAGAAAACAACGGTAGAATAAGCCGCGATCAAATCATCTGTTGGGACAGGTCCTTAGAAAATGATAAAATGCTTGTCATAACCAACCACTGACACAAAAACTCCGCGTTAGTTTCATTCGTCCAACCTCCCAAGCTAGGCTAGCGTTGGTCCTTAAAGACACCACTTGTTAAAATAGTTACTATAGCTTGTTAGCAAATGTTACCGTGTCGTTAGCAAGCAGGCAGGTTCGGTAGGCTAATGACTCGGTTATGACCTGGTGCCAGACATGTCTCCATCCGTCAACATTCAAAACACACAGTTACAACTGTAGCGTAGCGTTAGCTGACACACAAACACCAGGTCCTAAACCAGCTAATTACAGTTGCTCACACATTAACTGGAGAGAAAGTCAACATAGTCAGTCTCACTAAACACGGTGTTAGGTGAATTCAGATAATCAACATTATCCGTGGAAGAGGAAGACGACGGGCTACCATCCCGTCCATTGTCGGCAAATCGCCGGGCAGCTAAGCTAACTCTATCCACATTTTAAACGTGTTCAAATTAACTTGTTTATAGGTGACAAACCCCAACGAGTCATTAACCACATCGCCGGGGGCACTTGATGCATATATAACTACAGGTTGCCAATGCATTTCTTACCAATTTGTGCTCGCAAGCCTTTGAGAGACATCGCACCCTGCGCCATTTCTGTGAAGTTTTCCTTCTTCTCTCTTTTTTTTTTCTAGCGCTGGAGGCGCGCAACTCGTAGCCGCCGGTAGGACGTGGACGACCGGCGTCCGTCACAGAGGAGCCGGCCGTGGTGACAGTCGACAGTGCCTCTTAGCGGCGTAGGTGGGTAATGTGCCAAACGGAAATCATTTAATTCCCTGGGCAAAGCTCGGCCTGATGTATTTTCACTCACTGGCGATAAAATCGAGGCCATTTTTTTCCTTGGAGTTGCTTTTCAATAATCTAAGCCGGGATGGTTCCTTTTAATATCAAAATAGGGGATTTCAAAGCAATCAGATCAAATGTTGTCACTTTATTTATTGGTGTGGCCTTAAAGGTCATGGCCCCTTGATTGTGATCCCAGAATTTCGCAACAGATGAAAATAGGGTGGTTGGCCAATGTGCGACATCCCTCCGTCGTTAGGCCCTTGATTCGGATGAGGAAAAACTCCATCGGAAAAGAAAGAGAAACGTAACCTTATCCATAAAAAAACCTAGTGAGGAGAAGTCCCAGACAGCATAAGCAGGGTTCCCACTCCCAGTTTCAGGATGGATAGACAATTCGACATTTAGTGACGGATTTACAATGATCGATCAATAAGGCACTTAATGATAAAGAAACATGCATGATTGAAGCACAAAGAAGAGAGCCTTTCATGGCAGTAGATATATAAGGTTTCAACAAAGAAATAAAGTTAAACTTAGTTTGAATATGAAAATATTTTTTTCCCCAATTAAGAGACTCCAGTCAGCCTTGACCCCGTAAACCAACCCTCCATCCTAATCTCCAAACAAGTTTGCAGCCATTTGTTTTTCAACCAAGTAGAACGTAAGGGAGGAAATGGAGAGCTTACCTTACCGAAAGGACCGAAGAATATGAGGATCTAGATACATCAAGGGATCAAGTATTGGCTGATTAACTCCTCCCAATAAAGAAAGAACACATTTTCCCAGGGCTCTATGTTTTGTCTCTAGTCATGAACACTGCATCCTCTGTCTTAGGCTGCCTCACATGCTTTAGCCAGAGGGCCATCTCATCCATTTTACGTGGAAAAACAGGAAAGAATACCGCACGTAGGGTTCAATTGCACTGGCCTGAATAATACATAACAGCATTATATTTATCCCTTATGCGCAAACAACATTCGTCTTAATTTAAAGGCTGAAAATATAAGTTGTCATGAAGAACAAATACTTCACAAATGTACAGCAGTCATTGCATGATGTTCACTACAAACCTCAGTGTTGTATGTAGATAATGGAACCTGGATAAGTAGGCTGTCCATGTCATAATTCATATAATGACAGGCAATCAGGTGAAAACACTGACTTTATGGTTCAATGTCAGACGTTTCGTGACAGGGATTATTTTTATTCCCCCTGTGTGAAACCCCAAACTGCTCTCTCTTGATTTGACCGAAGGGGGAAAAAGAAGCAGCACTTATGCAAACCGTTTCAGCATCAAGTATCAGGGCCAATGTGTGACCCTGGTCCTTAAAAGTGTATGTTTTAATCCTACAGGCGGATCAGAAGAATGCTAGGAGATAAATCAACAGCTCTCCGGTCTATCATAGTTCACTTGTCCACCACAGCTCTGTGTACCCTTGCGACTACGTCAGACCTCGGCAATAGTGCTGCAGCTTGGGCCGGTTGGGGTAGGACTAAATAGGTGGAGGCGCATGGGTAAAGGAATAGGTCGTGGAAGTCGTGGAGATGGGTGAATATTTGAGATGGGACACCCGAGGAATATTCTAGACTCCTCAGCAGTAGTTGTAGCCGAGCGTCAGACAGATGAGTCACTTACACTGGTCATCGAGTGTGATCAAACTCGAGGAATCCTCTGACTAAAGTTAAAGATTATCATAAGAGTGCTTCTTGCTTCAGGAAATGACAGAGCATCAGGAAGGGCACCCAGCCTTAAACCCCCATTTTACCTCCAAGTCAGTGTCCACTTCCACAATATGGGGTCTAATTGTGACACATAAAAAGGGACCTCTCATTGTAGTGATGTGGGGCGGGGGTACATGACCTGGTAGGGAACTCTTACAAAGGCCGATGAGGGAAAGTGGCCCTGCCTGCACACAAGTTCAGCCATAGTTGGTTTGGGTAGTATTAATGGTATATCTTTTTACTTCAACTTCTTTAGCGTAATCTGATTCTACTCAATTTAATTTGATCCAATTCTATTTTATTTCCTTCTGTTCATTTTATCAAACACCATGTACAAATACATTTAACTCAAAAAGAAGAGGTGCTTTGTACTAAGTTTAGCTGTTAGCTAATTTCCATCTGCAGGCCCTCCTGGGCAGGCAGATTTAAGAAATAGCATAAAATACAAGATCCAGCATAAAATCACTATGAATAGACAATAAAATGACACATTTATATAT
>OMLC01042609.1:0-19952 GCA_900302585.1 Regalecus glesne | reverse complement strand
AATGAGCTGTCAACATTTAACGGTTGGAGAGCAGTTAGGGGTTCAGTGTCTTGCTCGAGGACACCAAGACATGCTTTCTGTAGGACCGGGGATCGAACTTGTAACCTTCCGATTGCCAGATGACCACTCTACCCACTGAGCTATGCCGCACATGCACGCACACATTCTAATTCTGGAATTGAAGATGGGGAAAGATTACTTTCATATTTCTGGGGTAAAAGCTAGATCCTGGTTCAACTTTAACCACACCCACCAAATCACTAAAATTTCTTGACTTAACGACCAATGGGCACCGACAATATTCTAGTTCCAAGATAAAATTCAAGAGTCCAGCCACGCAATGCTTTGTCTGGCATTAAAGAGATTAATATCATTCCTGAATTTAACTGAAAATAGACGAATGTGAATTAGTTGAAACTTAATCATTAAAGATCTACTCTTTTGAATGCAACTATCCTAAGTGTGCAGCTCAGTTTCACAAAGGTATGTTGATGACCTATAAACACAATGGCATAGAGCAGAATGTATTCGAGCATACATTTTTAATTAATTTATCTCATTTTATGGAACTCTATGTATATTGTACCTGAGGGTAATAAGCTCAATGTATGCAAAAAAGGAAATAGAATTTATTCAGTTTTCTCGTTTGTTTCCAGTTAATCTGGATACGAAACTTAACAGTAACCAAAAATCATACAGTGTTGTACATAGGACAATATCAATATTATGTGCATTTACAATCATCTGTTCATCAGCTGATGTAATAAGTGATGCCGACCTGTGAGTCGCAGGATACGTACTTGCTTTGGATTCTTCCACCACTTCTCCCACTGGTCTGTGTAATTGGCTGTGATTGAAAGGTAGCCAATAGGGGCATCAAACCAGACATAGAAAACCTGTAGAAGCCAGAGGACAACGCTCAACATTTCTCCTGACCTAGTATAACAATTCAACGTATTATTGAAATGAATAAGCTTTGCAAGCCTGACAAGTCTTATGTTGAGCTTGTGGAAGCTTTAAAAGTATTGCTGAGGAACTGAAAGAAGCTAAAAAACACAGAGTAATTAAGAGGACATATAAAACCATAGATATCCTCAAAGCTAATTTTAGTACAGGATGCCAATTGAGATGAATCCTTTGCAAAGCATAGGTTAATCACACATACATAAATGTTAGTATGGGCCAATTCATTGGCAATTAATAAACAATGACATTTAAAAATATTGCCCTTAGGTAGGGCATCTGACCTTAATCTCCCAAGCTCAATCTAAGTCCTTGTTTACCCCACAACGTGGGGACTAATTGTGACACGTGAAATAGACCTCTCACCTTGTTAATGAGTGAGGAAACCTAACTTATACCCAATGTGATTCAACATATCCCTAAAGAGGCTACCAACTTAATGTCTCTATTCTTCATTACATGATCAATATTATTCCTGAAATTCCTGTATGTATAGACAGAAAAAATACACATCTTATTAATGGACTGTATGTAGGGAACTGCAATCTATTAAATTTAAGATATACCCAATGTTATTTTGAATGTCCATCAGCCTTTCTAATGTCTTAGGATAGTGTATAGTATCTCATTTTTGGTGAGCCCTGGTGCTTGTCCAAAAAAAACAACCAAAAACTATTTTTCATGGTGGGAAGCTAAAGCAAGTCATACCCAGGATGATTTTAGCTTTTATGTTCAAATTACAGAAGACGTTTAATGAGTTGTTTTACCAAATGACTGACCATATATAACTATTTGAACTATGGTCTTAAACTGACATTATGGTCAATGCATAGGCCCACATGAGGGGGTTTTAGCAAACACAAAAGTGAATATGTACTAAACTGTTGTACTGAAGGCAGGGAATACCATTATAACTCCATTTTTATGTGACAAGGGAAAAATACGTTTTTACTGTTAACTGATGATTCCCAGACCTTATCATTGAATTCAGGGTGGGGTACTGGTGTCCCCCACTTAAGGTCCCGTGTGATGCAACGTGGTTTGAGTCCATCTCGTAGCCAAGAGCGAGTGATCTGCTTGGCGTTGGATGTCCAGTCTCCTGCATTGGTTGACTTCTCCAGCCACTGCTCCAACTGGCTCTCCAACTGTGACAGGGAGGGAACAAGAGGATGAATGAATTAATGAATGGAGAACAGCAGAAAGAGAGAGAGAATGGAGAGAGATAGATTAAATAGAAAGCAAACAAACATATGTAAACATAAAATCAGTTCACACTTTAAGTTGAAAGGGGCAAAACAGAGACTGGTTGGCAATTTCCAAAGGTCTTGATTTCTTAATTAACTTGAAAAAAAACTAGGTAAATAGGTTACATCTTAAATAAGAAAGCAGCCATACCAACATGTACCCTGGCTCTGCTGAATGGGTGAAGCTAAGCAGGCATGGGCTTGGCTACCAACTAAGCTGCTGCTAGAAGTAGTGTTGGTGGGACAGTGGGGGTATATCTTCCCTCTGGTCCCAATAGACAATTGAAATTCCAATGCACCTTGGCAGAGACACTGTGCTGTAAGAAATGCTGTTCTTAGGAGGAGAGATGTTAAACTAAGGTCCTGACTTTTTTGTTTAGTGTAAAAAGGGTGGAAAACAGCACCTTTTACAGTGTCTGAATCTTGTCATGTGAAAAAATAATTGTCATATCAAATATTAAATTGAAGTTAACATAGACTGTATTGAGAGACATCTAAGTTTACCTTGGGAAGGTCCAGGAAGAGATGCTTGGATGAGCAGATGACAGGAGTCTGACAGCAGACTTTACACTGGGGGTTCTGAAACAAACAGAAATTAAGGTTGATCAAAGCAGATAAGGCTAAATTAGTCATTACTGCTACATCAGATGCCGTCTTGATACATATCTTTTAAATACTATACAATACTGGACTATTGAACAGATTTTACCCGATGAATATGAATTTTAACTCTTACTTACTGAACTATTTACAAAAAATTAACCATTTTCAATATTATTTGATATGAAGATATATACTCAGTATCTCTTTTCCCCAAAATTTGAACTTTGAGCTCATGTCTTTGTGTTGAGCACTGATCACTGAGGCTTTCTTAGCTGGCGACTAAAAAAAGGATACCACCATTACTATAACAATACTATCACTCCTAGTCACGTTGATGACCTTGACCTTCAACAACCTTCTTTTTCTTTCTCTCATCATTATGTGGGTGCTCTTTCCAATCTTACCCTCAGCTCCACAGCATTGATGAGTCGCCCACACTTATCACACTGGTCCCCTCGAGCCTCTGGGTAGCTACAGTGGGGACAGACACCTTCTACGAAGCGATCTGCCAGAAAACGCTGGCAGTTCTCACAGCGAAGCTGCTCCACCGTATCCTCCATAAGGAAGCTTCGCTCATGCAAACGCCAGAAAATGTTCTGGGCAATCCTGAATGGAAAGAAGACACAGACCGAGAATTTAGAAAGTCTGATTTACACCATTCTTGGCTCTTATCTCTTAGAAACGATATGCACAACAGTCAAACAAAACATGTAGTTTCTAGCCTGGGGACCAAGGCTCATATATTAGATAAGCTCTTTTGGGGGAACTGACCAGGCAATACATATGGTACCTCAGTTCATGGATAAATAAACACTTGGGAGTTAAACAATAATTAGTGTTTAACAGTTTATCATTTTAGTAGCATCCATCTGGTTGTGCAATGGTGTGAACACACTTAATACATAACATGCATTTGTGGCAAACATGGTACAGAGCAATATACAAGGTTCACTTGCATTTGAAGAGGGTGAACGTCTTCTAAATACTGTTGTGGGTCACCCAGAGATTTACAACACTTCTTAAAATATAGAGATTTGGTCTTGTCATTAATGTAAATGAATAAACAGTTATATTTATGGAGGTTCCCTACATTAGAATTCTCGGGGTATCTTGATAAATGCTGAATCTGTACACATATTTTTGACACCATTACCATAAGTCAGTTTACATTATATAATTGCAAAGATTCATTACAAATTTCACTATAATTTGACAACATCCTTTGCATACAACTAAAGTAAGATGAATAAATACATGCAATACTCAAATCACAATGCAACGCATCAGCAATGGAATCTCAAAGAAATGATGCAGCATCAACAGACCCTTACTTGGGATGGAGGAACTTCAGATGTATTAGTTGTGTTAACACAATATAATTTGGTAGGAAGCTATTCAGCGAATAATAATGAAGGAACTATTGTAGATATAGAGAAAGTAATGAAGGTGATGGTCCTCCTTAGTGTAGGTTTCAGACAGCTAGAGTTAAACTAGAGGACATTCAAGGCCTCCGGTGGCGTAGGGGATTAAGGTGCACACAACTGGGCATTCGCATCCCGGCTGCACTGTTTCCAATCACGACCGGAGGTCCATAGTTAGTGGGGCATAATTGGCTAAGCCTCAAATGGGGATAAGGGTTAGGCTGGATAAAGTATTCTAGGTTCACTAGTGTCCCCCTCTGGGTTGTTCGGGCCCTCGCGGTTAAGTGAAGGGAAAGTACTCTGCTTCATTCTCCTCCAATGGCCAAGCAGTGTGCTTTCCCCACGAGAGAAGATGTGGGAAATAGCAAGGGCTAGTCGTCATGTAATTTGGAGGAGACACATGCAACGACTTCCTCCTTCTTGTCCTGGCATCAAAGAGACTGACCTTGCAGTAGGCAACTCGGGGAATTCAGGTGGGGAAAAGGGGATAAATAAAACACCAACAAAAACTAGAGGAGATTCAAGGTACTTGTCACATAAAAGAAAAACAGTCTATATAACATTTTTCCTTGTTTCAAAAGACATGGAACATTTACCAAGTTTCATGTTCTGCATTGTCAAATGCAGTAGCCACACTACATCATTATTCTTTTCAATGAACAAACCCACAGATTAAAACTTTATCCTGTACCTTTTTTACTTCAAGCCATGATGTAAACCCTGGAAAAAAATCCTTACTAGACAATAAAATGAATTACAGATGTATATTATGAAGTATTCAAACCTGCATTAAACATTCTCAGCAAACAGCATACTGTCACAGAGTCTTATTGTGTGTTCAACTATATTGATGGTAGCTCAGATATAATGATGAAAGCTGAATATCTCACTTATTTTTCATCTTGGCTTAACAATTCCTGTCTCTGTCACTCTTCCCTTTTTTTCTCTCTCCTCCCGTCTCTCCATCACTGCTAAACATAAAAAATAAATCCTGTTTTCTCCCTCCCCTTCTTACTCAGTCTGTTTCTGGGTGGTGGTTCTGCCAAAGAAGTCGAAGTCAATCTGGAACCATTTGTAGATGCTGGTGTGAATGGTGTTGTACTTGTCACAGATCTGCTGTGGCGTCAAGCCCTCTTCTCTGGCCTTGTTCTCGGTGGCTGTGCCGTACTCGTCGGTGCCGCACACAAATAGCAGGTTCCAGCCCCGCAGGCGGGCGTACCTGGGAGAAGACAGGACAGCACAAGGAGTAGGAAATGAGGATAGGGAAAGGGAGATTTTGGGGAATTGAAAAAAGACACTTTGAAATAACTGAAGATATAACAGTGGAAAAAAACAACAAATAATATCATAAATGGAAACTGTGACTGTTGTGAACAGAATGATGCAGGTGTAGCACTGGCTGGATATTTTCAATTGAGTATTAACATTACATACGATTTACATATCATGAATGGATGCTTAATGTTAACAGTGACAATGTCAAAGAGATGTTTTTGCACCTTTGTCAATGGAACTAAAGTTAGCTCACCGGAGCTATTGTGTTAGCTAACCAACAACTGAGAAATGCAAAGTGAAATATCAGAAAAACTTCTAAACTTTTAATAAAAGATTAATTTGCTTAAGCACATTAAAGATGACTGCGACCCAACACCGGGTAAGAGAAAATAGTGGTTGGTCTTTTTGTACTTTTTTAATAAAAAACCTTACCAATGAAGAATATGTTGATAATAAAAAACATCAAAATTTTGAGTTACTTTAAACGCTATGTACCACATAATCTATAAACCACACAATTTTTTGAAAGTCCTACCAGATAGTACCTATTGATATGAACAATTCAGGCAATTCATGACATGAGCAATTCATATATTCATATTGGGAATTTGCTCCATTAGCTATCATCTTAAATACACCAATGATAGAAGTTATCACAAAAGTACATTTATTTGCATGTACATTTCCAAGGATTGTAAAAAAATGATTCAGTTGACAAGATGGGAAAATAAAAAGCTTTGAATTCCTACCTGGCGAAGACATCGGCGCTGAGGACACAGCCAATGATATTGCCTAAGTGGGGGACGTTGTTCACATAAGGCAAGGCGCTGGTCAGCAGGATGTTACGCTTACCCTCCTGAGGCAGTCTAAGGGGAACCAAGACACACCCACATCTTTTCTCTGCTTACCCAGGCTGATCAATTCTCAACCCCTCTTAAAAGTTATGCATAAGGTCACATTTTGAGCATATGACCTCTCCCGTTTGATTTAACTGCAATATATTTTTTTCTGAAATTCAGTTTGTGTTGTAGAAATAGTTTAACAGGCTTTGCAGTGGTTTGAAGGATACTTGGGTTATGAAACTTATTAAATTTCACAATTATTCAAGCAGAAAAAAAGACAAGTTTGATTTTGAGTCTGATATTTTTCAAAGGATAGAAACTGGACTAGGGTACACTTTAGTGGGAAAATTAAATGTCACTAGGAGTTTCCCTAGATAAATATAAGGAGGTGCCCTGGGCGATATTGAATCAATTGTTTAAATGTAAGATATTCAAATGGATGCCTACATTGGGTGCTGTCTTTCTGTAACCACTGCGCTGCTGTCCAGTCCTTTACTCCATGTAAGGGCGGCTGACTCCATCTCCTCCTCTGACATCAAGCGCTCCCCTTCCTCATTCTGAAGAGATGGCTAAAGAAGACAAATTCCAATAGATGGTTAATCTCAAACAGCTGCCATTTCGATAAAGTTCAGAACATGGTCCTGTTAATTGCTCCGATCTTGACATTTCCACACTGATATTGAACCATTTTTAAGAGGAAGTGGGTTCAACATTCTAGGTATTTTATGTCATAAGGGAATAAAATGTTCCTGCAGAACCATAACCTAGAAATTTTAATTAATAAGTAGAAATTAATATGAGCATCTCCATTAACAGAGCCCACTAAGATATGATGAGAATCGTTTTTATGTTATGATTAGTCCCCATATTGTGGCATTGGAAACAAACTTAGATGGAGCTTGGGGGATGAAGACCAGATGTCCTTCCTGATGCCCAGCAGTGGGATCCAACCCGCACTACGTGGCTTGTCAGTTTCCGAGCTGCACACTCTACTGCCAAGATACCACAGTCCCCAAGATGGTTCATTAATATAATCACATAAGTAAAACAGACTACAATGTACTCTTAAAAAAAATAATCAAAAAAAATCAATCGAGCTGTTTTTGAATAGAGCCATGACACATAGAGGAAGAGAATTACTGGTTAGGAGTCACTAAGTTCAGGTCAATAGAAAGATTAAAAGGTCTGTTTTTGAAAGTCATTATTCTCCACATTGTGAGGGTGGACATGAACATAGATGGAGCAAGAGGGATTAATACCCTTCCTGACACCCCGCAGTGGGATCGAACCTGTGATGGCTGGCTTGTTAATTCCCAACAGGTATGCTCTACCTTTATGCTACTGGGACTGAAGAGACTGATTTCAGACAAGCCCTCTTAATAGCTTTTATTACAAAAAGACTACAGCAAAAATAACTTGAGTTGTTCCCCGGGTGCTGCAGCTACTCATTGCAGCTATACAATGGGATGGGTTGAATGCAGAGAACAAATTTAATTGTACAAATCTACCATGAAAAATAAATAAAGGTGTTTCTTCTTATGCTATGGTAACTCAGCCATAGAGAAAATGCTTTGGAAAATGATGAGCCAGAGGTTGCGGGTTCAATCCCACTGTGGGGCATCAGAAAGGGGATCTGGTCTTAATTGCCCATACTCCATCTATGTCTATGTCCACCCCCACAACATGGAGACCAATCGTGATATATAAGAATTGACCTCTCACTGTATTGTTTATAGGGGTGGGGATACCTGCAGTAAATCAAGAAGTCATTTAGATGATTGATGATACATTTGTCCCACTAAATGATCTATCCAGATGAACTGATTGAACTTTCTGTAACTATTTATAATGACTGGGTATAGGCTTACATTAATTTTCTTTTAGACAGAGGCCAGCTTAAGTTGAAGGATATTGAATCGGCTTTTGTCTTACTCTGTGTGATAACTATTTTTTTATTAAAAAAGGACAGCTTTTTCCAATTACAGTAGAGGCTTCCAAAGAGAATGAAAAAACTATGCCAGCTTATTGTGGACCAAAATAAAATCACATGGGAGTTGCATGCATGTCAGTGAGCCTGTATAATCTAGAGGGACACATATCAATTAATTATTATTATTATCATTAAGACAAACTTTAAATGGGCTTGTGTAATTTGCCAACACACTAGTCTCCTTCTCCTTCATTTGTTCATACGTGGGTTTCTCCAGGCACATGAACAAGCTCTGTAACTACTGAGTGTGCCCTCAAATCCTTTATGTACACCAGGAATTTGATACACAATCAGCACTCTTTTATTTTCTGACTGTTACCTCAATGGGGCTGCTGTGGCACTGGTTGCTCACTGGAGCTGGCTGCTTCTCCATGAAGCTCTTCATGGCTTCCAGGCCTTTTCCCTTTAACAATTTTTGAGCTGCAACCTGGCAGGCCTGAATGCCAACCATGTGGTCAAACCAGGCCCGCACAAACTTATGCTCACCTGAGAAAGAAAAAAAAAAGACACAAACTCTCACTTTCTAAATCTCAAAACCTTTGCCTAATTTTGCAATCTACTTTATCTTAGACTCAAGTTCAAAGGAGCATCAGAACTCACCAAATATTAGATTGGCGTCAGACAGAACAGGATGGAGTGCCGCCCACAGAATGACATCAACAACTGAAACAACTTCCTGAAAAACAGCACAGTGTAGGTGTCAAAATGTTAACATATGTATGGGTCTTTGTTGCAGTCAGAACACACACACTGCCCAAATATGACCTATCTTTTTAAAGTTAAACTCCATTTGACTCATTTTTGCTTTCTGTTGGTGTGGGAATCCAAAACAACACTGAAGAGTGGGATAACTGACCCAATCCTTCATGATCCCACTACTTATCTGTGCCACTGCATTGTCCATACACAGTCCATTCTTGCTGAATCCTCAAAGTGTAGGTTTTTCAATAAATATAGACTACTTTGAGTTCCCTTTAGAATGTTTTTTTAGATTCCATTAGCTACGCCATTCACAAAGAGATTGTTCTTATATGTGAAGATATATTTAGCTCAGTGTAATAAAGAGACAGGAAACTGTTGTCACTGAGGGAAAAATTAAACAATACCCTAGTCATCGCTATTAGTCCATCAGGGTTTGCTTCCTCCAATAAATCTTATTAGCTTGAATCTGGATCAGGGATTGGAAAAGGAAAGGAGGAAGAGGTGCTGCCAGTGTACCCCCAAGAGGTACAGAAAGGAAGTTCTTTTTTTGAT
Organism: Regalecus glesne; assembly: GCA_900302585.1. Classification (NCBI taxonomy): domain Eukaryota; kingdom Metazoa; phylum Chordata; class Actinopteri; order Lampriformes; family Regalecidae; genus Regalecus; species Regalecus glesne. The sequence continues at coordinate 10,360 of OMLC01042609.1, read as the reverse complement.
GCTACTGAAGATGAACCTTTGTCTTGATAATATACAATATAAACACACCGCAAAGCTTGTCTAACGGTATCTGTGTGTACAAGCACTTCTGTGCCCTTAATGTGCTTTTGCATAAGTCAACATGTTGTTTGTGTATGTATAAGAAAAAGTCACCCATATGTTAAGTGGAAGCATCATAACATTAGACCCTCACTTGACCTAAAATATTCATCCTGCTGCAAACAAGAATGGTGACTGGACTGCCTTCCTGCATTCATTTCACCATAGCGATCTAGCATAGCTTAGTGGGTAGAGCAGTCGTCTGGCAATCAGAAGGTTACAGGTCCGATCCCCGGTCCTGAACAAAGTGTGTCGAGGTGTCCTTGAGCAAGATACTGAATCCCTAACTGCTCCCCGAGTACCATATGTTAGCAGCTCACTGCTCCTATAGAATAGGATAGGTTAAAATTCAGGGAAATAAAAATTTCCCATTGTGGGACCGATAAGGGAATCCATCTTTTTTTTTTTTTTTTAAACAAGTGTCAAAGTGGTTCTGTATTTGTATATGACTAATGTTCCTTAACTTAACATTACATCCTCACATGAAAACAAAAGCATTACAATTCCATGATCAACCAGGTTCAGTTCTTACTGAACCATGTGAACCATGTGAACCATGTGAAAGCCAGAGCCTTTTTTTGATACATAAATTCCTAGTAATAAGAATCAAAAACTTCATAGCCATTATGCAAGCATAGCGAAGTTGCAACTACGTCAGCCTCAAATTGTGCATACAAAGTGAGGTACACGTGAAGCATTACATATTTTCCATTTGTTTTAAAATGTGTGGGTGTGAGCAGGTGCAAGTCTATAATTTTTCATACCGCAGTTAAAAATGACGTGGTCTTCTTGCTCAAACTTTGGTCCAAGTAATTGAGGGGCGTTTGCAGGAATTTGGATGCCTCTGCTCCTTTTCCCTTTAGCACTGCCAAGTGGAGGGCCTGCAGTACTGCAGGCTACACAAAAGAGTTATGATTAAATAGGAATGAAGCAATAACTTCAAATTAGTCACTGATCTTGATAGAAATCATGAACTGCAAATTTTTTTTTCAATAATTCGAATTTTTGACTGACATAAAGATATCTTGTGAATATGCTTTTCTCTACCCCGTTCCTCAAGATCCATCAAATAATTAGAAAACCAGGTAGGATAGAAAGAGTTGTCTTGATGCATGCTCAATAATCCAGGTAGGGAAATCACAAAAAAAGGTGAATCTGTTCAGCTGGATCAGAAGTTTATTTAGAAACCAATTAGAAACCAGTTTCTAAATAAACTTCTGATCCAGCTGAACAGATTCACCTTTTTTGTGATAGAAAGAGTTGACATCTTAAAATGTCTTGGTGTTACGCTGTGGAAGGTCTGTCTTTTAGTTATCTAAACGTGACCTTTCAACTTGCCTGACATTTAAAACTGCTCAGATCACTGAGTTGAATGATTCTTCTGGTCTGGCATCATGACATAAAAAAGTGGTTTACCGATTGAAAAAGCAATTATCCAGTGATGGCTGTGGAAGATGGTATGTCGTCTCAATATGGCCTGAGATCATAGCTAGTGTTTAACTTTCCTCCATTCTTACAACCACAGCTAAACCAGTATGTTGGCATCATCATGCAAAGTATTGATTTAAAATTATGTTATATTCAGGCATCGGTCCCTAGTGATTGGTTAGGGAGAATCAAATCCCCCTCCCCCATGGTAATTTTGTGCGGAGGTAATGTAAGACTGAAGATAAAAAGGGAATAATGAGTTGACAACTCTCTCTCTGATATTGGACAACTTTTCATTCATTGGACAGAGGTTACCTCACAAAATACTAGATTTTACCTGCAGTTCCACTGCCTCCCACTCCAGCCACTGATTGCAGAGTGCAGTGGTTTGCTGTCCAGTCACTTCAAACATGTACCTAAGGTATAACATAGCAGTTAAAAAAATCATTACTACACTAAAAGAATGCCAATAAGGAAATGTATTTAAAAAGATTAGGTATAACACGTCCAGTTTGATTTAGCCTGAAGTGAATTCTCTCCTGATGTTTGCTTATTGAAAACCAATTCACAATAAGAGAGTAACGGATGTAATAACATTTCAACATAATGTGACCTGAACTAAATAAACGTGGAGAAGCCATAAGAAAACAATGTTAATCCAGACATTTTGGAGGATTTGGGGTCACTTAATCCAATTGTATTATCAAATTTTCCTTAAAATATGACAGGCCCAAAATATTGTGAGGTTTAAGACAAAATCCTAACTAGCCCCCACACTAAATTTTAAAGGCAACATATATTGCTCTGTGAGGACTAAATGAGACATTATGAGCCTGTGTTTCTCATCTGATGTGTCATTCTTTGCTGGGAAGTGGGTTATTATATGCATACATAATCAAAGTTAAAATGTGCTCTAATGAACATTTTTAATACTGTGCAGAATATTGCACTATTATCAAGTTAAGAAACTTTGATGATATGCAAGCAAAAAAACATTTAATAGCAGCAAGCCTTTCTAAGGTAGCAACACTTAGGTATACCTCAGATAATTGAGCTTTGTTGTCAGTATTGAGCTTTGGGATGCCAAGTGCCAAAATCTGAATTGTCAGTGAATTATCAGCGTCTTTATTCCTATTTATAAAGGCACCAGGACAAGAGGATGGATGAGGAATTGAGCAGCAAATAAAACTTCATGTTATCATTTGTACATGGTCATGTATGAATCACTAAAAGAACTGCAATTGGACTCCGATACTGGATGTTGTTTGTGCTGTGCTAATCATACTGCTCAATTACTATCAACTGAAAATTCAAAATCACATTTTGATTCACAATATCAATCGTAAATGGAGTTTGACTGACTGACTGATCTATTGACTCATTTGTGTTTTGACTGATGTACGCAGGCAACTGACTGGCAGATAGCATTGGAGCTGAAGAGGTACGTTCCCCTAGGTAGGAGCAAGGCTGGCAGGGCTGGACGGCTGAGGAAGGGCACAATTTTCTCTGGAAAGACATTTACAAAGTAAAACTGTTAATTTATAGATATAACACATAATCAAAATGAAAAAAAAGACTTGTATTGACTGCATTAGAGAGCAATAGTTTTCAAGTATGAGTAGTTTTGTATTTATAATAAGCTATATGGAACATTACCAAACTGTGGAAAATGAAAACTCTCATTCAACTGGATATCATTGATACAAAGGAATTCAATTTGAAAATGGCCAAACATCTTTAAGTGCAACTCGATGGAGAAAATTAAATATCTCAACAATGTTTATGGTACACGTTTTCTTAATTGTAACTCCTTTAGTAGAAATGCTTGATTCAATAGATATATTTTGATGGTACTACATAGGTCCACAAGGAAAATGGAGATAACGCAAAGGTCAAGGCCTTAATTCCATCTTAATCTGGAACCAATCAAAAATTAAGAGAGAATCCCACAGGGTGGGATTTACAGTATATGACAAGCACCGCAAAAACGACCCTTTTTCATTGGTGGTCTACAAGTAAACAAAAGGAGTCTAATGTTTTTTGGAACAAACACGAAAGAGGATAGAAACAAAGCGGCGAAAGACGACTATCGTTTTTTCCAGTTAGTTCTCAAGAGTCACTATACACTATATATATGATAGTGACGTGTGGTGGTACTGTAATTGAACTCCAACCAACTGTTATTTATCATTCATTAGAGGAAACACAGTGAGCATTTATTGGACACCGATGTTCATTGACGTTATTGAGTTCAACCAAATAGTAGCAGCCAAGTCAATTCAGAAACACAGTCGGTAAAATCTGGTTAGCAGGGAGTAAACTAGCCATACTTTCTTACCTTCGTGATTGGCATAGTGAACGTCACATTGTACTCCAGTAAACTCTAGCGTAGCCAACACCTTCAGGCAATGCCAATTACCTTCACTTACATACAGTTTCATCTGGTCGTTTGCGTTTTCCGACCTGGGTTAACGAGGGCTGGCTTGTCTAAAATGCTGGAAATTGTGTGATTTTAAGTGAGCAATACAAATGACAGCTTCCAATTTCGCCGCGAGTGCCGTCTGCTTGCGCTGATGCAAGCACTGATCTGTAGACAACACATGGCGACCTTTGTAGTTTCCACTCTGTCTCTGTGGTGCTCCCAAAGAGGAAAACTATGTCTAAATTGGACTACAAAACCCACAAAACCTTGTTACAGCACGCCGGTAGAAATTTGAGGGTATCCTTGTTTTAACATAAACCGTATCATCGCTGGGCGGAACCTGTTTTACGGTTTCTTTTCATGCAAACGTAGTCACGTACATTATAAAATAACAAGACTACAAAGGTTGTACAAAAACACATAATACAAATACATTGTTTAATATACGAAACGAAAAGTCCCCGAGACCCTGGTTTATTATCGGGCTATTGTTTGGTTTCTTGTAGGTGAATTTGCGTTTGACACAAGTCATCTTGGAGTTACATTAGATTGTGCCAAAATAGTTTGCTTGCCTTGGTACAGCTACTGCTGAAGCCAAACAACATATTTCATCACAATAATGAAAAAAGTATTTAATATGAAACTTAATAACAAACGTTCATAAATATTGCCAGAAAAGTTTGTGCCAGATCCTAAATTTAACTTTCAGCTCACCTTTTACAACTAACTACATACACCCCGGTATTTTCTCTTCGTTCGTATGATTGGTTGCCATGTGAGTCATGTGATACATTATAGCCAATCAACATCCAACAAAAAGCCATAACTCGTCAGCGACTTGTCATCCCCTTAAAGTCCCACTATTTCACCTGGGGTAACTCATTTACTCCTGACGACTTTAACGGTTAATTGTTAAAGTGAAATATGAAGTTTTGAAGACCAATAGTGCCACTGAAGTTTGTGCAGTATTCCGCTTTTCTATTCTAAAGTTGTCATCACATAATGAAACGACAATTTAAGTGAGTGAAGGGCAACTATTGGTCCTTCTCTCCGCTCTTGACTCCAATCCGGACAGCGAGGCGCACGCAACATTGTTGACGTCGGAACATTGCAAGTTAAATGACAACCTGCTCTCTCTCACAGACGCTAAGGTGAGATGTGTTCTCCATTACCTTCACTTATTTGACATTTAGGTTATATCGCTGCTAAATCAAATTACATAATCCAAATCCAAATTGTCGTAATCACCTTCTACAATGGGCCTGTCGCGCATAGGTGCGACATAAATGAACCTCTGTGTACAGCTGCCCTGACCTTGTGTGATTCAACGGTATTTCTCCTACTTGTTTGGAATTATTTTATAAAGAACATCAACGTTCTTGACATTTATGCAGCATCGTTTTTTATGTTTTACACTTGAATTCAAATCGGGAGTGATAATGTTACTGTTTCCCATAGTTATTACTAGTTGATTTACTTGTTAAAAAAACAATACAACTACCCTCTGTCTATCATGGCAAGAGTCAATTTAGTTTTTACATAAATTTATGTAACAACTGAAGCAGTTATCAGCAGAATGAACGTGTTAATATAATACAAACGTGGCCAAACATTACACAAGTATGCTTATTCAGCAGCAGCCACATTTTAAAGAATGGAAACCTTTGCGTGTCATGCAAATAAACCATATATCCTGAAGTTACCACTGCTCTAGTTCTGAAGGGATCGGACTCAAACTGTTCTCACAGTAAAACCACATAGAGCTCTGCTTCACTACATTATTTCTTCTGCTGATCGCCCCCGCCCTCCATAGATCATTTCCTTCAAACCACTGTTTCATCTACCACCTCAAGCAACTTCTATTTTTCTTTTTTTTGTTCTTCCTGGGTGCACTCAGTCCATCAGATGAGAATGCACCGTCCAAATATCACTACCATTGTCGCACATGTTTTCCAAAATTTCCCATCATCCTTTTGATGGCCTGATTCAGTTGTAAAAGTTACCTTGATGACAAAAACCCAGATAATCTTTAACTGTGTAAAACTTGTTGGGTGTGTCCTCTGTGACTGAGAGGTCTGTTTTATATGTCATGATTAGTACGGGTGGAGACAGATTTAGATGGAGTTTGGTATATTAAGGCTGGATATCCTTCCTGTACCTCACAGTGGGTTCAAACCCGCTGCTTCTATGACAGAGATATCAATTTTATGTGTCGTGATTAGTACCCCTATTGTTGGAATGGACACATATTTAGACGGATCTTGGGGGATTAAGGCCGGATGCCCTTTCTGATACCCTGTGGTGTGTTCGAACTCGCTGCCTCTACAACTGTGTTCTGAAAAATGTGTATGGTATATCTACTAACTGTACAGGACTACAGCCAAACTCACCCTTTCACATTGTATATTAGCATATGTGTTGGTCAAAGTTTGGGTATGATGGAATAGATCTGAGGCAGTAAATTTTCCATCTTTCATAATCTCTCTTAAATCCCCACCAAGCCAGGTCTTTTTCCTCCTTTTCTTTAGCCCGCCTGTGTTCGCTTAGAACTGACCACGCGGCCTTGAAAGATTACCTCCCCCAGTGACGGCAGCAACTTTGCTGATTAAAAGTGCCATGTACCATGTACAGCATTAGCGAAGGAGTAACAAGTTGCCTGTGATTACTAACGTTCTCTATAGACTGCTGTTGTGTGGATTTGGTGTCAAGGAGAGATTGAGAGATTGAGTCATTCTGCTGGACTGGTATGTTGTGTATGTTATGAGTAGGATTAGTCCTCCCCTCTGGTCTATATTCACAATCTGGAGAATTGGTCTGTAGCTGATGTGTCTGTGTTTGTGTGGGCATGCATGTCTCCATCCACACACTGGTGCACAAATTCTTCCACAGCTACATTACACAGTTATGCATGCCATAATATGGTCAAAATGGATATTGGGGAACTTGTATCAACATTAACAGCTATCTTTTCCTTTTAAAATCATAGGAGAAATGACTTGTGGAATCAAATTCCAGAAATTATTAAACAAAAAAGAACGAGAGGGGATATTGGTGAAATACTGCTTTAATATATTCCATAATATTATCAATAATAATAACAGTAATAATAATGAATACAGACAACCTTTGTACTCTTAAGAACGTATCAAGGCTCTTTCTTCATCTGTGTGTGTGTGTGTGTGTGTGTGTGTGTGTGTGTGTGTGTTCCCATTCTCTATAGAATTAGCCTTAGGAGGTTTGTTGTTCCTCACTTTGCCCCATTCAGCTTAGCATAGCCAGTTGAGTTGCACAGACCCTAAAGTGGGACTTTCACTTGCCTGATAGTTTCTGACAGCTCACTCTCATCCTCAGTGGATCAATGGTGCGCTTTGCTCTTCATCAGATACATCAATGTACAACACAAGTACCCTCTGGGCCCAGCATTAACCCAACAGCCTAGCTGTATGAGGCAGTTTGTGTTGTTTTTATTATTTTGAGAATGAACCCCTTATTTTTGATTATATTTTCAAAAATATGATGTACTTTTGGGCTTGGAGTAGCATGAACACTTCAATGTATTGCTAGCTTCATTCAATTGTCAGTTGTATAAAGATAATGAATTTGCAGCAAGCTTGAAAATGAAAATGAACATCAGCTGTGTCGTAGGGACAACCAAAGCATGTATTCACTTTTGGTTAAAGTTTTCTCTGCAGCCACAAAATGTTGGATGCTTTAACAAAGAATTACGTATCATAGGGCTGTGTCCCACAGACATGTTGTATGCTTCTGTTGTGAAAAAAACTGATTCAAGAAGTGGTTTCCTACTGCACCTGTTTTAACACTTGTTTGTGTACAAACTAAATGTCAAATGAAAAGATTTTTAATCCTCTAAAGGTGGATTCTGTGTTTTTGTTGTTCCAAATTTCTCTGAAGTGCAAAATTAACAGAAGGAACCTTTGAAAACTTTGAAATGATATACTACTACTATACTGCTACTAGTACTAATACTACAAATAATAATAATGATAATAATAATAATAATAATGATAATATCCTCCATAGGGACATTGCATATTAACCAACATTTAGAATGTAAACACACCAGATTTAGCCACCAGGCTAATTTTCAACTGTTGTCCCAAGCAGTTAGGGGTTCAGTGTCATGTTTAAGGATACTTCAACACGCTGTCTGTAGACTTAAATCACCAATTTTCAGATTACTAGATGACCACACTCCCTGCTGAGCTATACCACCCTATGGCCAAGCGAATGCAAACATGGTTCTGGGTCATTTTGCTTATTTTCAAAAGAATATAATTCAAATTTGTGTATTACAGCTGTTAGTGGGGTCTGGATATCTGTGAAAGTTTGGATTTTCAATGCAGGCTATGCAGTGAATTGTAAATAGAAATGTATTAGCGCTGACTTGAACCGATGCTGTTATCATATAGATACACATGTTTTGATTGATAGGAAATGTAAGAAAGTCTTTGAAGATAGTGCAGGTTGTCATTATTCAGAGGAGTCATTGTCAGAACGTCGGTACCAATGATGAACCCCTGCTTAGCTGTCACCTTCTAGTTACATGATTGGCTCATCAAAATCATGAATAGCTCATCTCTTTCACACTTTCCAATGATAATAAAAGTCGAGTCTACCCATAACACACACACAGTCCACGCACCTAGTGTGTGCATACCAGGTTTTACACACATAACATATAAGCAACCACATATCATACAGGGAAGTACCATGTGTATTTTTCTGTCTCTCTCTGGTCTAGTCATCAATAATGCATAGGTTTTGGAGGATGAAAGGCTGTTTTGGCTTGAGGCATGTGTTTCATATGGAGGGAGATACCAGCGTGAGCAGTTTTGACTGAGTATCAAAGTGAACACACGTCACGTGGCTGTCTTCAGTTGGACTTGTCACTAAGCGGAGAGGACTATTTGCTGAAGAGAATAATCATTTGAATAATAAGTTAAATGTCAGGGAACAATGTTTGGCACAAGCAGCGGTTTTGAGCGGTGCTAGTATAGCCACTTTTAATTCAATATAAACATTTAAACGAGTGTCAAAAATGTATTTTAACTGGTAAAAATCTGGAATCCTCATTTGTTTTTCTGAATGCTAGCTAGAGATATTGAAAGTTGTACTGGAGTCTGATAATGTTTGTGGGTTTTGCAATTGTTTCCAAAATAATATGAAAGCCGTCTAGAGAGGCACACTGGGAGAAAGACATTCTGGAATACTGCATTATTTATTAATCCCAAAACAGTCATATAAAAAGGTACGCAAGCCCTTTTCTATGATTTTATGGGCTAAACCATGTCAAGACGGGGGGCTTAGGGTAGTGGAACTAATGAAGAAACCTTTACTAATTTGATTAGCTGCAGCTGCGTTCGCCCTGCTATCCTTAGATCACAGAGTACCACAAACAGCCTTTGAGGTTTTTAACCTTTCAGTAGTTTTTAACCTGTAGATGTCAACAACTCAACAAAGCAGTCTAAGGTTTCATTACTCTTTAACTAAAATCCAGTCACAGCCAGCATTTCATTTTCATTCCAGAGCTGTTTCGATAGTTCTCTCATTGGTAATGATACACACTATGGTCAGGTGTTTCAGTATGTCTTGGGCTCATCTCTAAACCACACATGACATTTCTGCACAGGTCGGTGCTCACGTTAGCCAGATGAGTCAATGCTGATTCTGCCTGCCTCCAAATTTATGCAAAAAAAAAAACACACGCCATTTGCAACATACATGTTCACCTATTTCATTTCCTTGTTGATGAGTACATTCTCAAGGTGTTAGGGGGCCGGGGTAGCTCAGTGGTAGTGCATGTGCTTTGGTAACTGACATGCCAGAGGCTGTAGTTTTCAACCCACCGGGGGGCATCAGAGAGGGCATCTGGCCTTATTCCCCAAGGCACCATCTAAGTCCAACTCCACAAGATGGAGACTGATCATGACAATGAAATGGACCTCTCTCTATTCTCAAGATGTGAACCTATGCACAAACTAAAGCATACCACTGTGCAAAACTTGTAAATTCATAATCCAGTAATACCCAATAATGTCAGAAGAAGGGGTGTGTGTATTCCAACCTAACACTACATCAGGTGATTTCAATGACTTGCCTTGCCCTATCTGGTGGAAAGCATAGGGAAATCAGCCGGTGTAGGTTCGGGTTAGAATGAACACCTACATGGCTGCTTATGGCATTGATTATTGCTCCCCCGATTTACTGTATGAATGAATGAATGAAAGACACTTTTGAGTTGAAACATCAGCAGTCTGTAATTTTATGAAATAAAATGGGTCATTTTAGGCTGGCACAGTGTGTGTGTGTGTGTGTGTGTGATTCTTTGCTAAATTGAATTTGTTAATGGTGTCTATATTTATATCTATTATGTAGAGCAGCTTGCTCCCC
>OMLC01042608.1:0-10089 GCA_900302585.1 Regalecus glesne | reverse complement strand
AGTTTGTTAAGATCTGGGAGAGTAAAGTAAGGCCTTAATTTTTGTCTTGAATATCAATTCATAACTTTTTTTGTGAAAGTGATCGTCACTGCCTATGGATTTCACTTTCGTATGGGGATATACAGTAAGGATAAAACTCTATAAAAGAGGTTTTTTAGGCATTACATGGTTATATTAGTGTCACTTGCATGGCACATAATTCTAGGAGCTTTGCAGTCCAGGGCTATTGCCGCCTACCTTCACATAACTTAATACAGGAAGCATAATTGTTTTCTAAAGAAGTTAGACATGTTCTAATGCGTTCTTTGTATTCAATCCACTCATCTGTAAGAATTAGGGAGCACTCTTGCACACTATTCTACAGGTTTCTACAAATGCAATGCTTATAAAGTTTTTAATCCTTTCTTTAAATTTGTGTTAAAGCTCAAAATACTATTGGCTTGGGAATACAATTAGAATTGGCTCCTTATCCCTGGTAGAGTTATCACCATACTTTTCTTACATAGCTCAACAGGTTGTTTTTACTTTGGCAGCCATCAAAAAAGGCATTAAAATAAAGTGACCTGTAAAGTGATGAACAGTATATTTAGTTTGAAACCTTTCCTATCAGTCCTGTTGTGGTCTCGCAACACTGGGCCCTTTGTGTCATAAAACTAATTTTAATATAATACTTTTTTTTACTTTAGAAAGCTGTATATAGACTTGGTTCCTATCCAGCTCCTGGTTATGTCTTTTTCTATCTGTTTATCTGGTTAATTGCTGCTAGGTCCCCCAAGTGCTCCAAAAAAGGGCTCTTGTCTGTCCTTTGACCTTGTTAAAGGTTAGGAATGATAGAGGTTTTTTTTTTAAAATCTTTTTTTTCTTTTCAGTGACTCTGAGACTCTATTGAAGATAAGTTTTATTGAAGTCTTGGCATGAAAATACTAAATCAACAATTTTTGAAATAATGATCGGTTTTATCTCATCTTCTACTGCTTTTACTATTTTGTTTGCAATACTAATGCTATTGGGCCCTATCAGTCCTTATTTTTGAAGGACTTTGGTATAAATGAATTTTGTGTTTAATGTGTTAAAATTAAGGAGACCTGACTGGATTAAACTTGTTATGGTAGGTGAAAAGAGGTCGGCTGCGACTGTACATACATCGATGGCCAAGAAAACCATGCAGCTAAACCATTTAATCACTTCATAGCTCTGTGATTGCATAAGTAGTGCTTTGTCAGTGAATCCACTTATTCTTGGATGTACAGAAACTCTGGTGTCTTATTTTTTTAAATCAACTGTAATGCCAGTATTTCTTTTGCCAAGAACTCATTATTTCTTCATATGTTACAGGATTAATTATGTACAAGTTTTTTTTTTTTTATGTATCATAATGTGTTAAGATAAACCTGTTTCAAGACTGGATTTCTAATCAGCTTTTTTAGGTGTAAATTGTGAGAAGCTTCAGCTCTGTGGCTTGGCTTTTAAGTAGCAATGATGGGGCCATAAGAGGCAGCATATCCCATCAACATAACATTTCTAAACAACAAGCAATGGAGATGATAAGTGCTACACACCAGCTAGAAGGCACGCGTATCTTACCATCATCTCTCACTGACAAAAGTTCAGCAGAGCACTGCATATGCAATCACAGCCCTCAGAGACAAAAACTTCTGGTAATCTCTGTTAGTTAAACATGATGCACAGGTTACATGATTGTATGTCTACTTGGTCACATGACTGAGATTAAGCTGTCTAGGTCACATAATATGGGTGTACAAGAAGGAGAGCTCAGAGGCTGGGTGGAGGGGTTGAAGGCCTTAGTGATCCAGGATGCGAAGGTTGCCGGATACGATTTTGTTCTCCAGCATGGAGCCGGCCGGAATATCAATCCGATCTCCGTGGTTTGCTATGATGATCACTGTTCCCTATAAGGCAAAGGAGGGGTTAGTGGTGTTTTCTAATTGTTGTGCTTCTCCATCTAAATCCCACTTAGATCTACAAGGGATATTAGGTCAGAGACATACTAGAGGGCACCTGTCCCGATTTGCTGGTAAAACAACTTGTTTGTCCATAAATTGTGGCTCCATGTCAATACTTTCTTCCCTCGCTATCCTCCCTCCACAGGAAGCTCAGATGGGGAGGTGAGCTACTAAACAATAGCCATATTAGTGTCTTGCTCAGGATGAATTGCAGCTTGCTTGAGTCTTTTTGGTGAGCAGTATCCCTAACTGTGTTAACATGCTTGCTGGGCTCTTACCTTCAGTGAAACGTGTTTCCCAAAAGTGACATCTCCAGACACTGTGAGATGGTCCAGCTCTAACATGTCAGGAATCCTCTCGAAGCGTGTCAGGTACTCCTGAACCTATATTCACACAAGAGGGAAACGACAGTTTCACTCCAAGCAGAACATAGATAGTGTGTGGTCTCACCCATCGCAGATTAAAGTAATACACTCAAAAACGTGCTGCTCTAAGACAGTTGAGCGGCTATGTATGTGACCTGTGTAATCACACAAGCACATCCATTAGACTAGCACTGAATTCCAATAGGGAATTTCTCTTCTCTGTCTCCCTCACTCTACCTCTAATTTATCGTACTGTCTATAAATACATAGTCAGGGTAATAGACCACAAATCTCATTTTTTCTCTGTTAGAGACAGCTTAAATAGAGCACTATGATTTGCTTGGTAGATCCAGTTTACACTTGGTATTATCATTTGTGCTGTATTTATACATATTGTCAGGAGAAAAAGCAATCTGATCACTTCCCTTGCATTTACACCAGGCACTTAGATGACTTCACATTATCTACATTGTGCTATTAGAGCAGAATTTCCATGTCAGCTATGTAAGGAAAATGAATTAGTTGGAAGGTGGAACGACTGTTAATGTTTCAAAATAACTATTCAAATTAATTAGATATTTTCATTGAAGTGGATTATTTTAACAACTCTAATACATCAGAAATGGCCTGATATTTTTCTAGAATTGTGTTTTGCAACTGTTGTGAACGGAACTAAAGCTGTTGGTTTATTTGGAGCTTGAGGGATTGAAGCTGGATGCCCTTTCTGATGGCTCATGATGCCTAGTTTTTCATTTCCTGATGCATGCACTCTATGTATAGTACGTGCTCACTTAGTAATTATGCTATTCAGAAAATGATTTAGAAGATATGGACAATATACTTGATATGTCACTTTCTGGATAAAATTGTACTATCTTACATCGGTTTGTCTTGCAGCATGTGGTTCACCATAACTTTGGTAGAATAGTAATACTTAATTAGAATCCATATCTTGCAACAACTCAACTATGACGAGTGATTGTCAAGCACATAATTCAATTGGTAACAACCTTACCTGTGTAAACGAGCTGCCTAGTTTGACATGAGGGGTGGTTGGGAACTCTCTCTTGTGGCTCATGGTGAGAGAGCCTGCCTCCAGGTCGTAGAGGTTGGACATGACTAAAAGTAGGTCAGAGGTTGTCTTGACAGGCAGGAATCGGCTGCGGGGTACATTGATGCCAAGTGCATTGTCAAAGCACTTGATGGCAGCGCCGACTGCTGTCTCCAGCTGGATCACATTCTGTCCACCATCCAGCGTCTGGTGCCAACCCACAGATTCCACAGATTTCCAACCAAGAGAGGAGGGAGAGAATTATTTTTTTATGACTCAGAGGCCTCATGATAAATTGACTCATTCTCATATAGCACTTTTCTCATCTAGTTTCATCTGTAAGAATGTTCTCAATAGGGCTTTTGTAGGAACATTGCACTATTAATCTGCCTCACTGTTTTATGTAAAACGGATAACAGCAGAATTGGGAGGGCATTTTTCAGATGTTTACATTGGTCCAGAGAATTGAGGAGAATGTACTCCATCCCTTCTCCCTCTCTGTGTGTGGATGCACACACAGACACACACACACACACACACACACACACACACACACACACACTAGATGGCAGTATAACAGCATCAACTGGAATAGGTTGAGGTGTTAATGGACTTTTTCTTATATATTTCTAGTCCAGTGACCACTCAAAGCACTTTAAATTGTATGCCTCACATTTACCTAGCATGGGGGGAATGCCCTTTTCCTGATCCCCCATGGGGGGATCAAACCCATTGTGCCCGACTTGGAGGCTTGCACTCTACAGGTTAGCCATCATGGCTCCATTATGTGGTCCCACCACATAATGAAAGTGGTTAAAGATTTTAATGTGGTATTAAGTAACCTGCTCTTGTTGGTGTGCCTTTTTAAATACTTAATTAAATAATGAGGCTTAACCTGAATTATTCTGTTGATCTAATGGTTCTAATAGTATGGGTAAAGTGTGAATGCATTATTTGTAATCCAGTATAACCATGAAGAGAATCACTCACAAAGATTTCACTGTGGCTTTGAAAATAAAACAAATTAACAAATAAAACGCAGGCATAAAATCACAGACCAGCTTTGGATATATGGTAAACGGACTTGTTCTCATATAGCGCTTTTCTAGTCTCATGACCACTCAAACTGCTTTACAATGAATGCCTCACATTATTGAGCTACGCGGTGGGATACAACACCTGAGTCCCAGACGTGCGCTCTACCTACTGAGTCATCACAGCTCACATAGACATAGAGCTGTAGTAGTGAATAGACCACAATGATTTCAAGCATGCAGACCCCAAGGCAGAGCTTTTCAACAAGGGGGACTGTGGTAAAGTAGTGCAGCTTGCACTCCCTCTATCACACAACCTCTTCACAGAATAGCACTGCCAAGAAAAGCTTGAGAAAGAAAGCTTTAGAATCCCCAAAAAGTTAGATTTACAAATCATTGGTAAAGAGGACGGCGGGAAACTGATGTAGTGCACATCAAGGGTCACGATCTTATGCAGCAAAAGGAGAACATCATTTGTGAACAACAATGAAGCCACCCTTATGTCACCAAACTCACTCCAGTCCTAATATGCAGCTTATCTACCTGTTTGTGAATATCATGAACACAAGGAGAGACAAGACACACCCTGTTAGAAACCAACACCCACTGTAAACAGGTCAGAGTTATTACTGAGCTTGTGCACATGGGTTTTTCTTTCCAGCTGTATGAGGACTTGAGGGCACTCCCAACACAATACCTCAGGAAACAGGATCCTATGGCTGCAGATTAAAATGGCACTCTGTCAACAACGGCATCTCCATAACATCCAGTGCCTTCAGTATCTCTGGGTGAAATTAATCCATCAATGGTGCTTTGTCACTAAGGAGTTTAGCAATCCTTCTAGAGATCCTCTGCTGAAGGGATGGGTTATCACTCCCCTGATCAATTCAGCCCTGCCTTCTGGATGGTGGGTGCATCTATTGAGTATTCCTCCTGGAAAAGGGTGGCCGGTCCTTTTCAAGAGAGTACTGAGCAACTGCCCCAAGTAAAGGTGTTCTAGTATTCCCCGCCCTTGGCCCCACTTCTCCATTTTGTTCACAGCTGCATAGGGTAGGGTGCCTCATCTCTTTTGGGGATCAAGGGGTAGTGCTCATCTAGCCCTCCAAAAGGAGCATATTCATTTGCAGACTCCAGACAAAGTGATAGAGGGAAATTCCAAACATGCTTTGCAAATTGAGGCAGTGTAACAAGGAACATGGCTGATGGTATGGGGGAAGAAGCCTATAAATGTGCATATCCTCAAATATTTGTACAAAAATTCTGAAATGTGTTGGAATATCTTAGTTTAATGTAGATGAAAAGGAACATGTTATTGGATCATTAAAATAAGCATTTCAGAAAAATTGCTTTTCATAATGTCAATATAACTTCATGTGAATGACGATTTGTGAGTGACAAACAGCACAGTTTTTTCCCCCTGTATGAAGCTTGAAAAATTATCCAGCGATAGCTTCCTGCGCTTCCTTGCTTATCTGATAACAGTGCAGGGCAGTTATTTCTATGGGCAAGACTACACTGAAATAACCGAAGTGTATGCATACTTCCTGGATATTGCCAATAGATTAATCTATTTGGTCAGATTTGTCACTATAATAGATGCTTATGATAGTAAGCAACATACTTTAATATGAAATGTTTAGTACTATAATGATATAATCGTGTAACATTCGAGGGACTGCTGAGCAAACCAATGTAACCAATAACATTTTGAACAACAGACATGATGATGGTGGTGTCATAACGAGTAGCATCCTATTTCCTAGGTAAGGAACCCTACCTCTTGTAACACCATTCTAAAGAGTCATTACCCACCAGAGGGGACTCCAAAACTAGAGGTTTGGGCTAGGTGGGGGTAATTAAGACTGGGGAAAATACTTTTTCAGGAGTGAAAGGAAAAAGTAAAGAAAGGCAACCCTGATTGGACAAGCAAGAAATCTTTTTTACGAATGGATGGATTATAATCTTGGATCAGAAAGTTAAGAAGATAGAGCAGAGTAGAGGAAGTCTAAGACCTGTACCATGATTCATTAAAAAAAGCCTCGCTCCCATGTTATTTCCTGCCCAGACATATATACAGATGCACACATGCTATTACTCTCTGCTGAACATAAAGTAAAAACAAACACACACTTGTGACTTAAACACGTACATGTGCATACAAACACAGTTCTTCTTACAATCATGATATGGAGATGGGGAGGGTGTGTACAGCAGCAATTAAGGCCAGGAAGATTTATTTAGCAGAGTTGAACATGTTTGATTGCCTTTTTCCCCCAATCCTTTATGCTTAGTCTAATTGGCTATAAGACTTATCACATCCCAATCTTATCCTGGGAATCAACTATCAATCTTTCCATGTAAATGTTGCCCCCCCCCTGCCAGTGCTGGCCTGTCTATGAATGAAAAGCTCTGTATGGTTGTGGTGGTGTTCTGGCTATGAAGGTATGGATGTGGTTTCTGCCTGTTAGTTACCCATCCCTTGCCCTAAGGATTGAATTATTGGCCAAGTATGTGCTTGCGTTTGTTTATGTTATTCCCTCCGTTTCTAAGATTTGACTGATTTATGTGTGTATTTCTTGTGTTAATATATTCTCTTTTTGTGTGGTTGGTGGTTAAATGGTAAATAGACTTGTAGGGCTTTTCTAATCTAGCGGTCACTCAAACCACCTTACAATGAATGCCTCACATTTACCAAGTGCTGCAGCAGGATACGACTACGCTATGCCCGCTGGAAGGTGCACGCTCTACCTCTGGGCCAATGCGGTGTAGGAGTTAGTTGGTCTTAGTTCCAGCCCTGTAAGAGTTTGAATATATTTGTGTTGTTTCCTCACTAACCTTAGGGTTGACTATAATCTCCATATCCATGGCATTTTGCTCTTGAAGTCTCTTGATAGCAGCCAGGGAGATCCACAGGTTGTTGGTGTTGAAGATCTTAAACTTGGTGACTGACTTGAATTCATCCACATGGGCCTTGGGTACCTGTGCGATCTCCAGTAGACGCAGTTTACCCTCATATTCGATCAGTGTGCCACCCTGAATTTAACCAAATCAGAACAGTCCCTTTATATTTATGTGTGTGTGTGTACATTTAATGGATGGCATCAACAAACTATATCAGCGCAGAGAAGGTACCTTTTAAAAATGCTCCCAATTTAATGAACAACAATCACAATAATCTATCATCTACTTGTGCCTTTTTGTGATTGTGACACTTTATAATTTTTTTAGGCATACAATGAAATTACATTTGGTAACTCAGAAAATAGCAGCAATAGAAAAATGAGATTAAAACAAGATTGATAATGGAGATAAGAAAAACAAGATAAATAAGCAATAAATATAATGAGGTAGTGTCTTCTATCTAAATCAAATAAGGCACTTGGATGAGACTAGTAAACAGTGACAGTACAGATAATGCACTGTAAAAAGGTGTACAACAAATTAGGGATAGTGTCTTCCATCTGTATATAGCAAATAAAATGCCCTTATGCATGACAAAGACCCCATTCCCCAGCAGCTACAGGAGATTGTTGGGTGATGGAGGCTATAGTTCTTGGGAAGAAGCTGTTCTTCAGACTAGTAGTTTGGGCTTCAATGACCCTATATCTCTTCCCCGATGGCAAGGGGACAAATGGACTGTGACCTGGGTGGGTTGAGTCCCTACTTAATTTGCTAGCCTTTGTCAGGCAAATGTAATTTTTGTTAGAGATAAAAAAAATAATAATTCTACGATAATGTCTGTTAACAGGTAAAAATAGGTGTTGGATGAGCAAAAATCAAATCTACCAACAACAAAAAAGGGACTATTGTTAACCAAAATTGAGTGTTTGCTAGCATAGGTGGGTGGGATGCTTTGATAAACATCCAGCAGGGATGTTTATCAAAGCTTTCCTAATCTACCCCACAATGGGAAGGCTATTGTGAGTCTGGCAGCAAACCTGCACACTGAGAATCTAATGGGAGCCCTTCCTTGCCAGTTTATTCAACCTAAACATGATCACAAGCCATTGCTTCTCTGGTGGAAAAAAAGGTAATTACAGTCAACAAAGTTTACTCTAAGGTATTTTTCCACTAGAAGCAAATACAGAGGTACACGTTTCAATTGCTTTCATTTCCCTGGATGGGCGTCTGTTGATTATAAATGCCGGCAACCCTCTTCTTATCCCTCCTACCTTAACATCAGCACGTGTCTTGTCAGTCACTTCCATGATGAATTCACAGCGTTTGCCATTGGGTTGGCTGACCAGGTGATGCAGTATGTGGAGGTCCACAGTGGCTCCCAGGTTGTCAATGTTGGATACAAAGATGTATTCCTTGCCTTGTTCTATCAGCTGATCCAACAGGCCCGAGTTGTAAAAGCTGGCATAGATATCGCCGTGCCCTGGAGGGTACCACACTTCGGCATTCTGCCCAGTCATACCCATGTTTGTGGCCACTGGTAGGAGGGACTCCTTGTTGATGCGTGGGTACCTGGTATGAGAGATAAAAGGGATGAAAGAGGGATAGAGTTGCAGATGTTTGCAGACCAAAATAAACCAGTTTACTAATTGGATGCATTTTGTTTCTTATGTCAAAAGTTATTCTTTTATACTAAGAAATTGATCCTTCCATTATTCCATTATAGGCACAGTAATGTATCTGTGATTAGAGAGGTCCATTTTACATTTCACTGTTAGTTCCCATGTTCTGGGGGTGGACATGGAGTTAGATGGAGGTTAGAAGGATTAAAGTCGGATGCCCTTCCTGACACTCTACGATGGGATTGAACCTACTGCTTCTGGCTTGTCGGTTCCTGAAGCATGGACTCTACCACTGAGCTACCACAACCACAATTGATGTACCTGCGAATGGTTGTATTTATTTGCTGCATGCTTTGCATGCTGTACATACTGCTATATTTACGATATGATGTACATATTAGGTGCCTTGTTAGGTGTGTGTGTGTGTGGGTGTGTGTGTGTGTGTGTGTGTGTGTGTGTCTTTTATAAACTCATGATATCCTGCCACAGCACATTGTGCCAAACACCATACAGGTTTTGTTTTCTCATACCACCAAAGGACTGCAGAGATCACTCGCATCAAGGGAACTTTTTTAAATATTTCCACGAGGACTGGCGAAGTGATAGTGTGGGATAAGTCTGAGCCATTGTGTTTTTGTGTGCAAGCCCAATCAAAAGGTTCTAGGATTGCTCTGTGTTGGGTTGAGTTAACAAACTGCCTCTTGGGGAAGGTAACTCGACAGGACTCGGTAATGTAAGGTAGTCATGGCTTAGTCGAGCTGGGTCAAGAGAAGAAGCTGTAAAGAGGAGGCACAGATGAGACACAGAGGCCTCATTAGTGGAGATTAGTTCCTGTGGAATGTTTTCGGGGATGATATTCCACATTTTCGGTAGTTGTGATGGCAGTTCATCAGCTCATGGACATTAAAAAGGTTTTCACAATCTTACATCAAACCAGAACAAAGAAAATCCACACTGCTCACCCTCAATCACAAGTTTAATCTTGTATACTGTCAACCAGACTACCCTTTCTGGAGTCCACAACTTAATGTCTTAAAAGGCTGTGTGTGTGCGTATGTGTGTGTGTGGGGGGGGTGCGCGCGTGTGCGCGTGTTTGTGTGCGTGTTTGTGTGTGTGTGTATATATATGTATATATATATATATATATATATATAT
>OMLC01042607.1:0-39681 GCA_900302585.1 Regalecus glesne | reverse complement strand
ATACAACATGTGTGTGTCGGCATCGTAGAATGGGAACAGCAATCCAGAAAGGCCATCTATCTCCTCTTCAACGATTGGCATTGATAAGTCCTCCTGGGTAGACCATCACATGGGGGCACACACAAACACACACACACACACACACACGCACACGCACACGCACACACACACACACACACATAGAGTTAGGCATTCCATTACTGCACTCTTTCTATCCATCCATATAAATGAAGGAGGTGCCTGACCTGATCCCAGAGGGCGATCTGCCGGGTGTTCCAGCGAGAAAACCCGGTGGTCAACAGTCGCTTTATGTTGCCCAAGAACACCACTCTGTTCACACGGTGGTTCTTACAGTTAGCATGCTGGTGGAGCAAATGAAAAGAACGTGGAGGCATACTTTAGTCATGATTTTGCATGTTGTACAATGTTATCTACTGCCTTTCAATGCGATTCGAGTCTCATGGGGAGACATTGAAGACAAATGATGCAATTGGACTTTAATATATCCCACAGGACAGCCCGCTGGTTCATTCTTCCACCAGTCATCAGATAGGCTTTTGTGAACATTTCAAGATCTACTTTACCATATCTGAATGTCTACTAGACAAATCCAACACGATCATTTAAATCAACACACAAGTTACACACAAGTCAAAGTTCTTCTTTTCACCAGATGTTTTCATTCTGAAGATAACTTGTCACACTTACATATTCTATAGCACGAGACTTCATAGTTTTTCTCATGCAGTGGTATAAAGTTGCTTTAAGATGTATTTTAGAACTCTACCCACAAGAGCCTTGAACCCCCTACCTGAAGGACTCTGCCGGAGCGTGGCTCGATGACACGCAGCTTCTTATCTTTACAGCTGGTGGCCAGCAGACTACCGTCTGTGTTGAAGGACATGTTGAGGATAACGTCAGTGTGGCAGTCGATCATCTTCACCGGCTCACCAATCTCCAGGTTCCAGATCAGAATCTGACAGCGTGAGAGCAAAGCAGTTGAACAGAGCTATTAGATGCCTTTGGGTGGCTGTGCTTTGTGTTGGAGAACTGATGGTCAAATCCATGTCCAGGTAATCTGAGGTTAAAAATCAAAAGTGCACCTCGATAAGAATTCAATGCAAATTTATTCAAATGGAACCTCCGCATAAGAATCCAAAACGAGGCCAAAATGAAATGAGGGTGGCTGGTAGTAAGGGCAGGGGTGGCATGGCTCCAGAGGGAGAGCGGGTCATCTATCAGAAGGTTCCTCTTTTGATCCCCAGCCCTTCCAGATTGTGTTGAAGAGTCCTTATGCAACCACCAACTTCTCCTGGTGAGCAGGTTGGCCAAGGCCTTGCATAGCAGCCTCCACCATCATTGCATGAGAGTGTGAATGTGAGGCATACATTGTCAAAGTGCTTTGAGTGGTCAGTGGATGAAAAAAGCACTATATGAAGACAGTCATTTACTATTTTAACATTGAATGTCAAAGACTTGGATAAACTCTGCATACGGTACAGTATATCTTTAATCCAAACTGCATGAGCTGTTCTTCCAAATCCTACTGGGCTATAACATACCAGTAAAGGCTTGTTTCTATTGTGTGTGTGTGGAGACACTGGCATCAAACCTTATAGTCATAGCCAGCACTGAAGAGGATGCCACTGCTGGTTGGGTGCCACTCAATAAGACCTACGCGCCGGCTGTGGCCATAAAGCTCCAACACAGCCTCTGTCATGTTTCTTTTCAGGCCTTCCTCTGGGATCTCCCATATTCGTACCTGCCAGGTACAGAGCATAGTCTTACAGTGCACATATACATGCAGGTCCATGTCAATACATAAGTAACATATAGACTCTTTCACATGCACAAATACATATTTACAATAAATGAATAGGTTACGATTTTGGAAAGCTCCAAGCCTGTGTGCCTCTCATAAGAGTTTGGCATGACTCAGATTTCAGATTGGTCCGCTAGAGATCCTTTTGATCAGAAATAGCATGCTATCAATGTGGCCTATGGCAGTAGGATTAGGGTGGATTACAACTCTGGCTAGAGGCTCGGTGTTGTATCAGAGGAGATTATCCTTCCAAAAGTGAAAGTGCCATACAGGACACATGAGGGCATGTTCAATGGACCTGCAGAGACAGGTGGGCATATCTAGAGGAAGGTGCAAATCTATCAAATCTATCCATAACATTTCACATGATGTCCAAGTGGTGCAGTGGTGGTGTCTTGTTTAAAGAGCCTTTACTGACATTTAGGGTTTCTGCCATTTTGCCATTTCAGGTGTCCGGTCGATAACAGGAATTTTTCCAGCAGCTGCGAGCTACAATCCAATAACTTGTAAGTATATTCTCTGTTGGCCCATCCAAAGATGGAACCAGAGATCAGCAACTACAGTCTGCCTGTTGCTGGAGACCAATAATGGTGGAAATATCTGAAGCTGCTCTGAAGAATCGGTCTCTGATGAGTCTCAATTTGATTTTGATGCATCTGAATGACTAATATAAGCAAATGAGAACATCAGTGAGAAGACTAGATATTGCTATATAATGATATCAAGTCTCCTGATCGGAGTATTAGCAGCATGCATGAGGCTGCTGCTAATACTCCGATCAGGCCTGCGGCCGGCCGTGACTAGAGGTAAATCATCTCATTCTCATCGATGTATATCTTGCAAATGCCTGTTTTTTCAAAACACCATTACAACTCAATTTCTTCATTTCAATTTAAATGTACAAGCCAAATGAAAGTGACTGCAAATCTTTGTGACAAGAGGCGATGCATATGTGAAATTAAGCTGTTCTTTTGCCAAACGTTATCACTTTTGCACCCAAAGTCAGCAAAAATCCAGAAAAAATCCAATAGCAGCTTTAAGATTTCACCAAGACACTATATTTTTCGACATTTTTTAAACATGCCACATATGAATTTTACAGCAGAACAAGTTGAAGTTACAGAGGAGTGTTTGCTATTTACCGAGGTGTCTTCAGAACAGGATGCGATGATGTTTTCAAAGAAGGGATTCCACTTAATGTCCAACACGTTTCCCTGGTGGCCGCAGACTCGGGGGTGGTGAGGTTCTATGCGACCAGTCTGAGGGGGAAAGTAACATAAAAATATTCAGTATCTACTTTTACCCTTCATGTATTATGACATCAATCTCATAGGTGAAAGGATTAAAAACATTGCAACAGGTTCATTATAGGTTTGTATGTTGAAACGATGCATTTGAGTACATTATAGAGAATATGAAGAACAAATAATATTTTTCCCTGATCAGAAATTTGCCATTCTCTGCATTGAACTCATCAATCCTATTATATAGGAGCAGTGAGGAGCCAGCATTTGTCGCCCGGGGAGCAGTTAGGGATTCAGT
Source organism: Regalecus glesne (assembly GCA_900302585.1). Classification (NCBI taxonomy): domain Eukaryota; kingdom Metazoa; phylum Chordata; class Actinopteri; order Lampriformes; family Regalecidae; genus Regalecus; species Regalecus glesne. Next base: position 36,317 of record OMLC01042607.1, on the reverse strand, counting down.
CTTGCTCAAGGACACCTTGAAATCCTTTCTGCAGGACCGAGGGTTGAATTTGCAACCTTCTGATCGCCGGATGACTGCTCTACCCACTGAGCTATGCCACCCCTATGCAATAAATAAACGAAAATAGATAAGCCAAGAGGAGACGGAGATGGTATTTTGCTATGGGGGTCTACCAGACCCGAGAATCGATAGTAAGAGATCAATACGAGTGTGCAATTTCTATATGTCATAATAAAATATAAAAATGGATCACATAGCTCAGGTCGTAGGATGGTCATCTAGTAACTTCAAGTAGTAGTGGTGGCATAGCTCAGTGGGTAGAGCGGTAATCTGGAAATCGGAAGGATGCAGGTTTGATGCCTGGTCCTGCACAGTGCAAGTGCTGGGATAGGCTCCAGTATGTCTCTGCGACCTGACTTCAGTTAAGGAGTTGACAATGAATGTACGTAAAACATACATATATGTACGAGGTAGATTTTCAGGCATTAAACTGTATTCATTGAAGAGCTCTAATAAAACAATTATATTCTGGATTCTTTGTCATATGTTGTCATATGTTGAAAAGTCAAAACGGAAACTAAGAACGTCAATATCAGGACACAGGATTGATGCTGCAATAACCTAGTACGGCCACAGAGGGGCGATGGCACACAACAACTGACACGTTGCTGAGCGCCCCAACTTCAGTCATGTCGTCATGAATGTTTGATGTCTCATCCATCCACTGACCTCCTTCTTATATCCTAAGAGATTTGGCTAAGAGCTCCAGGTCATGCCTGGGTGAGGATCGGTGTTTGTGCGTCTGCGTGTGTGAGCAGCAGTGGTTCAGTGGCTGCATGCGGTGTCCTCAATGAACCCTGAAGTGAGGGCTGATAACAGCCCAGACCGGAAGATCACAGCAGACCTTCTGGCTGTCCACTGTGGAAAACCACCCCCTTATCTTTGCAATTCCTCATGGGGAGACAGTGTTAATACGTGCTCTTCAGGCAAAACATGCAGGAAAAGACTAAATCATTAGCCATTCTAACTCGCTAAACCCAACCTACAGTTGCTGATAAGTAGATTTATAGCAAAACAGAGTGCATTTTTGTTCCCTACTCATGGCTGAGGTCAAGGCTTTAATAACGTCTCCTGTTGAAGAGTGAAGCCTGGTTGCCTAAACATCTTCCTGTGTTGTGATATTACAGTGACAATTAGGCCTGAGTAGGGCCCTGAAGTGTTTAGGATTTAGGTTCAAAGATACCGCTGGTTGAATTGACACTATGAACAAGTATGAGAGAAGAAAACCTCTGTTTGATGGCAAACAGAATCCCAGATGTGTAGCGGAGTCGTTTCCTTGACAGGAGTAATGATGGACAAAGTGTCTGGTCCTACTTGCTACCTTAGCAGGGACTCTATATCCACTGTATTCACACATGCATGTATTATATCCACCCTATGCATGGATTTCTGTGTGCACATGTAGACAACAATATGTCCATGCGTGTGCTATGAAGCACACATGCATGTGCAAATACCAGTGACCATCCTTAACTGATCTACAAACATCAGGCACAGCTTGAGTGAGAGAAAGATAAATGATTACTGGCCTTCTTATATCTCTGGAACTTATTTCCTGTAGCTATGACAAAGATGAACCGTGCAGGCGACAGCCAGATGTGCCTGCCCAAGGACCGACGGCCCCATTCAGCCACAGGCTCACTCTGCATCCTTATGTAGCCTCTGCGTGTTACAAAACATCTGATCGGTCATCATCTAAAGGTTAAGAGTTGATGTAGTAGACCACGAGAAAGCTAAACACCCCGTCCAATGGCCGACTTGCTAGAGGTAAACAACACAGTAGATCTGACCGAAATGTTGAAAATAAATAGGAACGTGACAAAAACTTGTTTTTTTGTCAGGCTTGTATAATAATGATGGCTCTTCCATCTCACTCAGTCCGTTTCTTCTTTGGCGGCCTGGTTGTCACTGCTGTCAAATATGCCAGTGGTGGTGTTGCATGGTGATTCATTAGATTGACTGGCTATAAATCCAGGCTGAGGAGGACAGGAAAAGCTCTCCCATATGGTTGGCTATAACTCATTGACCAGCCTGGAGACAGGCTGAGTCATGCTCATCAAGCTGGGTTGATATTCTAGTGCTGGCTTTTGTCATCACATGGTCTACTGCATGCTGCCTGTCCTGTCCACATCTGCTCAGTCTGCAACATTCAGATGTTAAAGAAGATGTGAGGTCCGTTTTACGTGTCACGATTAGTCCCCGAGTTGTGGGGGGAGGGACATGGATTTAGATGGAGCTTGGGGGATTAAGGCCTGATGCCCTTCCTGACACCCTGTGGCAAATTCGAAGTCGCTGCCTCTAGGTCGTCAGTTCCCCAAGTGGGTGCTCTATTACGGCGGTACCGCAGCCCCCAGATATTAAATAAATTGTACCGTGTAACACATTTTTTGATGATTCTTCTTTCATGGTCACCTTCGAGTTAAATGGAATATTATGGTCGGTTTGAATATGAACAAGAATGAAAAGCCTCAGTGGCAGCTATGTTTATGAAAGTTAGAGGGATACAGAGGGGCAATTCATTTGGTTCTCCCACAATAGAATTTGTTCTCTGCATTTAACCCATCCTATTGTATATGAGCAGTGGGCAGCTGCAGGGGTTCAGTGTCTTGGTCAAGGACACACCAACACGCTTTCTGAAGCTGGGTATCAAACCAGTGATCTTCAAATTACTAGATGACCCACTGTGAGCTATGAGAGAGAGAGAGAGAGAGAGAGACTGAGAGACCGAGAGAGGGGGCGGGCGTGAGGAGAGTTCATACAGAAAATAAGAGGATGTGAAGCAGGAGGAATAACAACCAATAATAATAATGATGCCATGAGAAGAAATAAACACATCCACCGAGTCGGTCTCCACTCGCTCCAGAGCTTCCTTCCCTACGTGTGTGTCTGAAAATGGCATGAATGTTTACTTTTCCACTATGCGAAGGTGTTTCTCAGCCCCGGGCTGGGTTTCTGTGCCAGACTGGGTAGCAGTTGGTGCCAACAGCAATCTTCCTCCTCACGGGTGGCATTATCTCAGGGATGCCATATGGCTCCCTCCCTGGCAGTCATCTTAATATGTCTGCCATGCCTGGCTACCTGAACACTCGCTGGCCTGCCCTACCACAGGTTTGTTAAATTACCAGCTAAAACGAGAAGCAGTGATTTTAAAGCACGTTTTCGGGCAAAAGATGAGGCCCGAGACAACGTTCAGACAGAGCTCTCCGAGACTGGGCCCTGATTTTAAATGCTATCCAGCCATCGGTCAAGTGGAATACATTTTGTTTTTCCTATTATCGGTATCTTCTGTGTACGAGCTCAGAGCCTAATAGACTGCCTTTGTTACTTCTGATATGCCAAACAGAACGGGAGGCAGTTGATTTGCAGAAGAAGAAACATTATTTATTTGCTGTTGTGCATATACACAATTCCATGTGTTCTCTGCACTTAACCCATCCTATTGTATAGGAGCAGTGAGCAGCTGCAGTTCCCAAGGACCAATTCCAGTTCTTTTTCCTATTACCTGGCTCAGGGGCACAGGCAGGAATATTAACCCTAACATGCATGTCTTTTTGATGGTGGGAAGAAACCGGAGCACCTGGAGGAAACCCAGACAGACATGGGGAGAACATGCAAACTCCACACAGAAGAGACCTGGGATGGGATTCGAACCCAGGATCTTCTTGCAGTGAGGCAACAATGCTAACTGCTATGGCTACGCCATGCTGCGGCAGATGGCTAAAATGTGACGGATGCTTCCCCCATCCACACCACTCCCCTTTCTATTCCTCTTCTATCAGTGGTGTTTTGTTGTTGAGCTGGGGAAATGGTGAATTTATTCACTGGTATCTTTTTATCCACACATGTGCTCTGTAACCAGGATCCAAGGTCTTGAGCATTCTGATGTCCAATGACACAAATATCATCATCATTCCCAACAGGCTGTCACAATTTCTACTGAGCAAAATGATGATAAAATGATAAAAACGAGGAAATGCTTCACATTATTATTTCACTGAGGATGTGGGACTGGTTAGTCTTTGGATCATGATAAGTCATCTTTACAAAAAGTTTAGTCTACACGGTGTCCACTTCAGGAACTAATGAGTCAGGGGCTGCAGGTTCAAACCCACCACGGGGTGTCAGGAAGGGCATCCAGCCTGAATCCCCAAAACTCCATCTAAATCCATGTCCACCCTCCCACAACCAGGGGCCTTATCATGACACATTTAACAGACATCTCCAACTCTGCAAAGACTGATGCTTTTTAATCTGCCCAGCATCTCCACCAGATTCACCTGTTTTTCAGCACCGGTGCTTATTCGCCTGCCCTACAAATGCCCATATTAGCTGGTGTGGTGGAAATCTGTGTTTTTCCTATTACACTGGACATGCGTGAGCTACTGACCTTTATGAGGATGCTGTTATTTCATAGGGAGAAAAAATAAAATGAAATACAGTCTGTGGCAAAATTCCTGGGGCCAGCTATCCACTATGCTTGTATTTCTGATATAAGGATGCATAGCTGAAGTAATGGAAGGGTATTGATAGGAACAGTCCGTGAACACAGATTTATCACAAAATTGAATTGCACACATTGACAGAAAACACATAACCAGAAATGGAGACCATTTCCTCTTTTCCACTCCGTTTCATCAATCTCTCTGCCTGCTGTTGTGTGACTGGAGGGTTGTGGGTTACACAAATGGACATATATAAGAATATCATACATATATGTGTATGCATATCAGTGTAGATCACCATATAGCACCACTACGGATTTTTCATACACAATGCTTGTAATGAAGTCCACTGAGGAATATCGGTGTGAGGACAAAAGCTGCTCTTTCGTCCAGAGAAGTGTGGATTCACAAAATATGCAGAACATGGGAAAACATGGGGGAGGAGAGCATGAGTCTACAAATTGTCCCCAAAAAATGCCTCGGAGAGATAGGAAAGTAAATCTACAGCCATTCTCGCTCAGATGATATCATGTGCGTGTCATACTGCGAGAGAGATAATGAAAATAAAAACAGAAAGTCTTCCTCACTTCCCTTCCGTCAATAATAATGTCTTCCATCATGAAAACATCTCTAGTAATTTCAGTGCACAGGCCTATAAATCAGATGGGGCAGGGTTTGATGGGCAGCTTGGCTCGCATATTAGCTGCCAAAGTTTGAGTCGAGCAATAATGGTGAGACAGAAATAAGAAGATGTCTGATTATGAGGGGAGAGAAAAAAAGAGAGTGATCTGTCTCCTGCTAAGACTTGACGTGAGCCTTCCTTTGTGGTGTGCTCAAGTCCTTCATGTCACAATGTTGGCATTGGGAGCGACAGAGAGAGACCGAGACAGAGAGGGGTCACTGTGAAATTGGAGGCAGCATAGCTCAGGAGGTAGAGATTGGTGGTTTGATCCCCAGCCCCTACAGAAAGTGTGATGTGCTGTCCTTGAGCAAGACACTGAGGCCCTAACTGTTAAAGCCCCAAGATGGAAAGGCTGCCTGTCCAGGGTGCTTCCCTGCCTTTCACCAAAATGAGTGCTGGCATAGGCTCCAGCATGACTCTGTGACCCGACTTCGGATAAGTGGTTGGTGATGGATGGATAACAATAATAACTTTAATTCGTAAAAGTACATTTTGAAACTTGCAATCTTGAATAAATATTTTCCATTACGGTAATGCTCTTTTGCAGTGTTTATGGAAAAGACCAGTGTGCCATTTTATGTCTTGAATGGAGGTTTAACATCATTATGACTTTGGCTTTCAACTCTGGCTGGGGATGAGAGGCTGGCATGGTTTATTCTAGAAAGGATAGTCTCTGCTGCAAATTGTGTGAAAACAGCTCAACAAAATTATCCCATAGAGTGTTGTGTGGAGATTTAAACCAAAGTTGTTTGATTCTGATACAGGACTAAATCAGTGTACGCACACTGTGAGGTGTAGGCAAGTCACCCTGACTGTCAACTAATACTACTACTATAGATCTACTACTACTACTAAATACTACTACCACTATATCTCTACTACTAATGCTACTACTACGACTAACTTTACTACAACTACTACTACTATATCTCTACTACAACTACTACCACTACCTCTACTAATACTTTCAGCTGTTTCCATTGGGGTCTCCACAGTAGATCATCATCTCCATCTCTTCCTGTCCTCTACATCTTCTTCCGTCACACCAGCCACCTGCATGTCCTCCCTCACCACATCATAAACCTCCTCTTTGGTCTTCCTCTTCTCCTCTAGCCTGGCACCTCCATATTCACCATCCTTCTCCCAGTATACCAGCATCTCTCCTCCACACATGTCCAGACCATCTCAGTCTAGCCTCTCTTGCTTTGTCTCTAAATCATCCAACATGAGCTGTCCCTCTTATATACTCATTCCTGATCCTGTCCTTCTTCATCACTTCTAATACAAATCTCAGCATCTGTAACAGTGCCACCTCCAGCTCCACCTCCTGTGTTTATGTCAGTACCCTAGCTACTCATGTCAAAGAAATATGAATTTGTGTACTGTATTTACTACATAATGCACATGATCAATTGCATTTTTTCTGTTTAAGCACCACCTGACTGGCCCATGATGACGTAATGGATGTTTTCCTTACATAACTGGCTAAGATGTATTAATGTCTGAGCACGCTGCCAGAGGAAATGGGGCACAGGGCTAGCATGAGATTTTCAGACAGCCAGACGAGAACTCCAGTGTGAATCAGAGGTAAAGCTGGCGTGGTTGTGATTACCTGAGATACGGGTACAACGATGAAGGAGCCACCGCCGGAACTTTCGGTAACAATGGCCAGATACTTGGCATTGACGGCACAGAAGTGGTTGTCATGCACGTTCTTAGTGATGGGAATCCCGTCGAAGCAGTGCTCCCGGCTGCCGACCTTTCCGTAGACATTTCGAAACTTGGAGCTTCGGTAGGTCGGGCGCCATGACATCTGAAAAGGAGATCAAAGTTAGATCTTCCATTGTGTGTCAGCAAACATGGAGACATTGTAGCATTTATGGAATTCTTTTGCTTTTAGAACTCTACCATTATGTCAGTGAAGATGGAATTACTTGGAATGACGGACCTCGATCGAAAGCGTTAAACCTATCTGAGCTACCGTACCGTGTGACTAAGCCAATCACAGACATCCGTCAGATGACGGCCCCGCTTCTTGACTGGACCGTCCCTGCTGCAAAGGTACAGTAACTGGCATCATTGGTAGCAGGACTTCCAACTATGCGAGTGTTGCCGTGGTAATCGATGGCAGAATCTGTATTCACATTATAATCTTTTGACATGACTTCCCCAGGACACAGGATTAGATGGAGATTGGGGGGATTAAGCCCGGAGACCCTCCCAGATACCCCATAGTTGGGTTCGAACCCGCTGCCTCAGAGTCGTCAGTTCCTGGAGCACACACACACACACTCTACCACTGAACTGCCGCGGCCCCCCTGCCACCACTGGAGGGCTGGCCTCATCTGTGAATATACAAAATACGGGGCAGCAAGTCTTGGTCCGTCTCTGGGCAAGTGTGTCCCACTGATGGTCCTGTGCTGTGGTTATATCTCTGCACGTTGCGGGCTGTGGGGACCGAGTTCTTCAAGGAGGGAGTTTTGGTCCACAGGTTGTTTTGTCTACACGGCTTCAGAGCTGTCGACAACCACTGCACACAACACAGAAGCGGTCGACTGGCAACATGAAATCTCACTTGGACTCCAGCTGCTTCTTTTGTTCGTCAAGTCACCACAGGAACGCGGTGACCGAGCTCAAGCTTCGTGGAGATCAGGATGTCTTCCCTGAGGCAGGCGCAGAGCACACACAGCACCGATTCAAACCGTCCCGTCGACATTCATCTCCAGTGGGCTTCTTCGTTTTCTTCGTATAACCCCAACATGCGCACGGGGTCGGTGGGAAGAGCGTGTCATGGACGGACCAGATCAGGTCTCACACAGGAACCGGAGGGGGGGTTTATAACTCCTGTCAGATCAGTGGCAGCGTTGCTCGATGACATCACCCAAAGAGTCTATTCTGCATTGTTCTGTGAACTGGGCAGGGAGCTGCTGCCGGTGGTGTGGGGTATGCAAATCAAATCATCCCCAGACCCTCATGCTGCCATTGTCTCTCTCTTGAGGTCTCCGACCACACTGGAGAGAAGCCCTACAATAAACAAGTGGGGGCGACCCCTTCTGCTGCGCTGGCATCAAGAGAGTTTGGTCTGTTATCGTAGAGCGTAGCGGCCGTGCCACGCCATGACAGCTCCACCGTGCCGTGGGTGCTGGCAGTGCTTCACAAGGCTCCGCGGCCATGGCGTGGCGTAACAGCAGGCTAGCTGATGGGATCGATGGAGGCATTACCACACGTCTCGTCCTTTTAAAGCAGGATCGGTCTGGAACCCTCTTTGCGTGAGCAGCATAATGGCACCCTGTTAGAGAATTAATGTGGAGCATGAGAGCTGCACGGAGTAGCCTCAGGGACGGCTGGAGACGAGGAGAGACTAGCCTGCTTTGAGCTCTCCGCACAACAACCGCCATTCACTGATCACCAGTGTGTGGTGTGGAGAGGATGTCTCTCTCTCTGTCTGTGTGTGTGTGTGTGTGTGTGTGTGTGTGTGTGTGCATTTTTATATATGTGGTTGTTTTTCTCACATTTTTTGCTCGCACATACACACACGCACTTACACAAACACATAAACATACACAAAAACATGGGCACACACACACACACTGATGTGCACTATGATGCATACACACAGGGACTCATCACCAGGAACACAGCAAGTGAGGCACATAGTGCCTATCTGAGAAGTTCAGAGGATGCCGTGCTGATTGCCATATGGGACAAACAACACTGTCCTTTCTCTCCCAGCATCCGTGACTATGCAGTAAGCCGTGCCTTGCTGGAATCAGACTGACGGAGTCGAGACACCACCAAGTCTGATGTCCGTATTGGAATGGAACACTTTGTAGTCACCTAATTGAAAATGCCATCTTACCTTATTCGCAGTATGTACAGTGACACTAGAGCCCCTGAGTCTGCGGCCTTCTCAGGTTGCAAACGCCCACCCGTCGTCCACCTACGAGTGCCGCCAGGATACCCTTGTTTTCTTACGTTCCCCCCCTTCGATCCAACGAGATGGGCCGTTTCTGCTCTTGGTCCCTCTCTCTCTCTCTCTCTCTCTCATGTCCTTTTCCCCTCCCCTTTACTCTCTCTCTTCCAACCCTCTTCTCCTCCTACTAATAGTGAGAGCCGGAGGGCTAGCTCTCCCTTGTTCCTCCCCGACTCTCCCATCAAGATACTCATGAGCTCCGTCTCGGACACTCCCACCCCTCCATCTCTCTCCGTCTCAATCTCTCTGCCATAATTTCAATCCTGGCCCAGTCAAGTCAAATGTATGAGAGCCTCCCTGCAGTATCCGCTGTCCCGTCTCACCCACTGCTTAATAACAAGGACTGCCAGACTACTCAGAACATCCTCCAGCTCTCTCTTCCTCCCGTCCTCTCTCATCACCTCCCCGTCTCTCAGCTTCTCTGTCTCTCTCACGCCTCCCTGGTTCTAATCCACAGAGATCGCGTTTGACATGTAAAGCTGACCTCCCAGGTGCCTTTCAAAGTATGGTGGCCGTGAGTTGTCTGTGGTTTACTGGCTTTCAGTCATTTTTTGGGTTGACTTAATATAAACCTTACGCTGCCTTGCCATCAGGATTTTTGCCTGACCTTTGCAATGCAAAATATCAACAGTGGTTGCTACATAGCAGTCTTGTTAGTTCTGTGCACCAATAGAATATCTACAAGACCATCCATCCATCCAACCATCCACCCGTTGTCAACCACTAATCTGAAGTTGGGTCACGGGGTCATGCTGGAGCCCATCCCAGCACTCATTGGGTGAAAGGTAGGGAAACACCCTGGGCAGGTCACCACTCCATCATATGACTGGAGCAGTTAGGGGTTCAGTGTCTTGCACAAGGACACTTCAACATGTTTTCTGCAAGGGCAGAGGATCAAACATCCAATCTTCCAATTACTAGATGGCTGCCCAACCTCCTATGCTATGCTATTAGGCCTTTATTCCATTTGGTCTGGCAGCTGGGTATGGGAGGGTTTATGCTCTCAGATGGAACTAAAAGGATCCGTGCACTGAATAGAAGATGGACTGTCGGCTACTCAGGACGAAATAAAGTTTTAAAAAAGATGTTATTGAAACGGTTTATTTGTGATCGTGTCTTTCTGGTTTATGATGTTATTATAGTTTTTTTTTATAATGTTAAGTATTCATCTGGGTTAAATAACAATTCCGATGATTTAATTGAAAACAAATGTCCCCTTTGATACTTCCTATTGCTTGCATGTTTAGGACAGCAGCCAATCCATAAAATGTCCACCACATCGTGGATGCTTTTGTACTTGCTCATTATTTTAATGGTTGCTTGTGGGGAAGACTTTCCCAGGACGAATCCTATAGCGCATACTGTTTTACATCTTCACTATAGTCGCCAAATATGGAGCCATAGGGAGAGCAGGGGCGAGACCGAGGATGAAGGAAGGTAGGGACAAACGGATATGGCAGACCAGGCTCGAAGAATGACTTTACCCACACATATTGTGACATTTAAAGCTGAAACTCAGGTTAGAGCACTTTTTTCAGTGTGGCGGCGGGGATGGCGCTGAATACCCAGCACCGATATCTCATCTCAAACAGACTTGGGGTGTGCAAAAAGCAGTGTAATTACACCGACACTGGTGCATGTAGTCAGGATTGTGGCTTTGAGTTTATTTTTAAGGGACCATGTGCAGCTCTTTACATTAATGTCACCACTTGATGCGCTGCAGCAGATTATAGCTTCTAGCTAATTCACATCTGCAGTCCCTGCATGTCTCATTGATGGTGGGAGGAACATGGGGCGAACATGCAAACTCCACACAGAAAGGACCTGGGATGGGATTCAAACCCAGAACCTTCTTGCTGTGAAGCAAAAATGCTGACTACTACACCATTGTGCAATCCATGGCGGTAATAGGAAAATGAAACAGGATTATTTTTTAAATGAATGTAACCAGGAGCTCATCAGTTTTATAAACCCCTTCCCATGCAGAGCATGGCACAGAGCCATGCTAACGCTAGCTAGTATTTAGGAAGAATAACACACTGGGCCCAGGATCAACGCCAGAGCATAAGGAACGACCATACCGTCAACTTTGACGAGGGGTTGTTTACTTCATATAGTTTTAATCAAGTGCATCCATCCATCCATCATCAATTACTTATCCAACATTGGGTTGTGGAGGCATGGTGGAGCCCATCCCTCTGGTTATTGGGCAAAAGGCATGGATGGAATCACCCTGGGCAGGTCACCACTCCATCACAGACCTTCAGAAGTTAGGGGTTCAGTGTCTTGCTCAAGAGCACATCAATGTACTTCCTGTAGGAGCCAGGAAATGGAACCCCAAGCCTCCTCTTATTTGACCACATCAACCAGCTCTGACTGGGGAGTCGCGAGGTGGTCCCAGGCCAGTTCGGAGATATAACCCCTCCACCTGGTCCTCAGTCGACTCCGAGTCCTTCACAGATGACTAAACTTCTCAACTGATCTCTGAAGGAGATCCCGGCCACCCTCCTGAGAAAACCCATTTCAACCACTCGTATATGTGATCTGGTTCTCTCGGTCATGACCCAACCATTCATAACCACAGGTGAGAGCAGGAATAGAGACTGACCAACAGATCGAGAGCTTTGCCTTCTGGCTCAGCTCTCTTTTCATCACAACCCTCACTCGAGAACAAGACCTTGAGACACTCGCGCTCCCTCCCTTGGGGTATAGACTCATTCTGGAGTAGGGGACGAGTACAGACAATACTTGAAGTATTTCTGAACCACTGAAAGCACACACGTGTTACTCTGGCATTCCATTTCATAAGATCCTAGACAAGCAGCCTCTATAAACAACAAAATCTCCTTATCCATACCAGCCGAACACATACTGATAAACTAGCTATGGTGGACAATGAAAGTCCATCAGCATTCTTTCTCAAAGCATATGGCTTCTCATCAGGGCTGGATGGAGAATAGCCAGAGTGACTCCAGCTTCTATATCACTGTTCATTTCTCTGGCTGAAGTGGGTCCTGTTATCCGACTCATCAACAGGGACCCCAGCTGAATCTTGGCGTGTACCACACAGTCTTAGATGGAGAAACAGCCTATGCAGCAATCCCTTGTAAGCCGCAAGAGGCACTGTGGTGATAACCCCCCCCCATGTGAGTGTTTTTGAGATCTGTGTGTAGAGTTGTGAAAGAAACTCATCTTGGCCCTTGGCTTTCTCTTTGTTTTGTTGTGTGTATGTCGGTGTGCGTTCTGTGCTCAAGTGTGTATCTAGTTCTGTACCTGCGTCTGTGTGTGCCAGTACAGTGTGTGCATGGGCGCATGTGGTGTACATGGCTGTAGGGCAGAGTGGAGCAAAGGTTACACTGTGTTTATCGACTTTTCTACACCAGGCCTTGAGGCCTGACAGCCCGCCCCCCCTCTCTCTCTAAGTGCAGGAGATCTTTGTCTCTCTGTGGAAGTAGTAGCTTAAACATATGCTTATCAAGAGCCACGCATCAATCCCTATGCAAAACCCACCCCTCACTAGCTAAGAGCTCAACCAGGGCGTAGGATTGCTTTACGTTTACATCGACACCCCCTCCCTCCAACACTGGACAGTTTATTGTCACACCCACAACCCAACTGATTTCGAACACATAGGGATAAAGGGTTCAGGGACCACGGTAGCTCGGTGGTAGAACGTGATGCTTGGGAAGTAATGAGCCAGAGGCTATGGGTTCAAACCCGCTGCAGGGCATCAAGAAGGGTATCAGCCCGTCTCCCACGCCTGCCCTGAGACAGAGGGGTGACCCATCTAGGGTGGTTCTCTGCCTTTCACCTAGTGAGTATTGGGATAGACTCCAGCAGATCCATGATCTGACTTCAGAAAAGTGGTTGATGATGGATGGATGGGAGGCCAGATGCCCCTCCTGATACCCTGTGGTGGGCCTGAACCCACGACGCCTGGGTTGTCTTCCCCTGACATGTGCTCTACCACCGAGGCCCCCTGGCCCCCACATTTTGACTGCATGAAAATCCATAAACACTGCTCCGAATCAAATCAATGGCCATAATTATTCAAATCAACATTTGTTCAATGCTATTGCCAACTGAGGAAGCTGGACCGTCAGAAATCCCATATAAAGGACACAATATGAGAAGCCATCAGGGGACCTCAGCTCTTGTCGCTCTGTGGACAGGCTTTGTGTGGCTTTGTCAAGCCAACAAAGCTCCTCGTTCTGCATGCTACTCTGCTCTTTTGGCCGTGACAATGTGCAGCCATTTATGATGACTTCTGGTTTCCGCAAGTGGTAAATATCACAGGACCAGAGGAGCCCTGCCGGCTGCTTTGGCCAGCATGTCTCTTGGTGTGCAGTGGGCTTTCTCGTTGTGGCGGGAACAGGAAGGGTCATAGCTTGGCAGAAATAGCCATGATATTCTTTGATACGCCCGCGGCAGAGCCAAGCGGGACAATTATAGCTGTAAAAGGCTTTTGCTTCGTGTGAAGCCTCAGACTTCAAACTGTGTGTGCTCTTGGATGTTTTAGATCCCGAGCGACATTCGGTGGCATTCAGATTCCCTATGTACGCTCTGGTCTCTCTGATCCACTGGTGCTGATCTCAGTGCTCACTGGGCAGGAGGCGGAGTAACACCCTGGACAGGTCGCCAGTCCATACCCGGGGACAGGGATGGGGGATTTGGGCCAGATGCAGCCTCTGTGGTGGGTTTGAACCCGCAACCTCTAGCTTACCTTGGTCCTTCTGACATGTTAATATGCGTACAGAACAGTTATAGTCAATAAATCACATATGTTACTTTTATATAAAGGGGGAGGTTAGCTCAGGGGGTAGTAGTCTAGTGACCAGGGATTGCTAGTTTGATTCCCAGCTCCTGAAAAAAGTAAGTCGAAGTGTCCTTGAGCAAGAGACTGAACCCTCGAACCGCTCAAGGCCTGTGATGGAATGGTGCCCTGTCAAGGGTGTTTCCCTGTACTGGGATAGGCTCCACATGGGACTCCCTGACCCGACCTCAGATAAGCAGTTGACAATGGATGGATAGATGGATGGATGGATGGATGAATGCCTTACTACATGTTTTACAAGAAGCATTTAACCAATGCTATTGTATAGGAGCAATGAGCAGCTGGCAGCCGGGGAGCAGTTAGGGGTTCAGTGTCTTGCTCGAGGGCACATCAACATGCTCTCTGCAGCAGCTGGGGATCAAACCAACAGCCCTCTGATTAAAAAACGACCACCCTACCTCCTAAGCTATGCCGCCCCTGCCATTCCACTATGTTTCAACGAGTCCTGAAACAGAGGCCAGCAATGTGCCTAAGTCACCCTAAGCCATTAACAGGATTTCTGCATCTCCGTCAATAACATCTTTACAACACACACACACATGTGCATGGGTGTGCACACCCATGGCCCACTCATACCCTGTTAAGCAGTTTTAATGGTGCAAAGAGCAAACTGCCCAAGGACAGGATGGCTGACTCCTGCTGGAGAGCACTTAACAGAGCAGTGCTAGATGGAGGAGTGAAGTAGTTTCAAGGAAACATCCATCCATCCATATATCCATCCATCCATATCAATTTATGCCAAGCTGCTTGATAACTGCCATGTTATTGGACTGGTTTGTTTGAAAACTGAAGTTTTTCCAAAATAGTTCAAAACATCTCTCAAAGAGGCTGAAATTATGAATCATCTTGTGGAATGAAAGATGAGCGTCTTCTCCCATACACAACACAATAGAGCCATTCACACATATATACATCACCCCGCACTGTCCCCCAAATAACACACACACAGACACACACACACACACACACACACAAAGAGATACTTTGTGGATTGCATGTGTCAGTTCAGTCATCCACAAGCTGGAGGAAAGGTCTAAATTAATGATATCACCAGTGTTCAGCTCTCCTCCTCTCCCTCTGGAGTTTCTGCCCCAAGCTTTCTGGAGCATAATGACTGGGGCTGGCGAAGGACAAGTCAAGGTGAAGAAGAGATACAAAGAAAGGAGAAGAACAATAGGAGAAGTGTGAGGTTCGGTGGAAAAGCCAGAAAGAGAAACAATGTGAGAAAGAAAAGCAAGTCTGGAGGTTAATGTTCGAGACAAAACAGGCTGAACAAGGAGGAAGAAACATTTTCTACATATTTATCAAGTATTGTGACGACAAGAGAGCTGAGCCAGAAGGCAGAGCTCTCCGTCTACTGCTCGGTCTCTGTTCCTGCTCTCACCTATGGTCATGAAAGGTTGGGTCATGACTGAAAGATGAGGTTACTGATGTAAATGGTCAAAATGGGTTTTCTCAGAAGGGTCGCAGGGGTCTCCCTTAGGGGTGGGGTGGGAAGTTCAGTCATCCATGAGGGACTCGGAGTAGAGCCTCTGCTCCTCTATGAAGAAAGGAGGCCACTTGGTCTCCTCCCTAGTGAGGTGTTCCAGGTACATCCAGCAGAGGAGACCATGGGGTAGACTGAGGACCAGGGGGAAGCATTATCTCTCCACAATGCCCTGGGACCACCTCAAGGCCCCACAGTCAGAGCTGGTTGATGTGGATAGGGAAGTTTGGGGTCCCCCTGCTGGAACCGATACCTCTGTGACCCCACTTCAGATAAGTGGCTGACATTGGATGGATGGATGGATGTTTATTTGACACACTTTTATTTACATATTCAAAATATGTAATTGTATTCATGCTATTCTCAACTCTCTCAATTCAGCTTCTACTGTATTCCCCACAGCACACCCTCTCATTAATGCCCACGCACGGCATGATTATACACACTGAGACACAACTCTGTTCTTTAAAACGTCCAAATCAATGTGTTTTTCACTATAGAAAGAAATACCAAAGGAAACAAAGACAAATGATTCGAGAGTAGAGATGGCAGACAAAGAACAGATGAGTGAGAGAGAGAGAGAAAGGGGAGCGGCAGCGGGGGGGCTCATCCCAGACAGTTGCCCGGAGGCTGAGGCATGAACACTGCCTTCTGTCAGACCACTGCCTGTTTGCTGTGGTCAGATCTCTCTTCTTTCTTCAAACGGGTGCACCATGTAACTACAGCAGTGGGCTGTGTTTGTTCTTAGCAGCCCTAAAAACTCCACGCTTCATTTTAGTGAAGAGTGGAGTTATTCTTACTCCATGTAAACCTCCCTCTCTACGGACAATACAAATAACAATAATATAATCTCCATGGGGCGGCATGGCTCAGGAGGCTGCTCTGGCCTTTGATAGAATGCTGACCTATGTAGGGTGTACCCCACCTTTCGCCCAATGGGGACCGAGATGGAATGCAGTTCCCCCGCGATTTCGGATAAGTGGTTGACGATGGGTGATATAATCTACTTTATAGGACAATGCCTATCAATGAACATTTAGAATATGAATACACCAGATTTAGCCACCAGACTACTCTGTTGTCCCCGGCAATTAAGGGTTCAGTGTCTTGCTCAAGGACACATAGACATGCTTTCTGGAGGAACCAGGGCTTGAACCAACAATCTTCTGATTAGTGGATGACCACCCTACCACCTGAGCAGTGCTGCATGTGGTTGCATGTAAACTCACCCGAGACCGACCCATGCACAGGCACATGTCACAGACAACACCCACCTATCAGGTGCTGTTGATGCCATATATCAAAAAAGCTTGCACGCATGCTCCTTTTGCTCACACATGCACATATTGTGCTGTGATGGAGTGGTGACCTGTCCAAGGTGTCTACCTGCCTTTCACCCAATGAAAGCAGGGATAGGCTTCAGCCCGACTCCGTGACCAGATTTCAGATAAGCGGTTGATGATGGATGCAGATAAAAAGTTTGCACGTGCACATAAAGTAGCGTGCGTGTGTGAAAATACACAAATAGACACAGTTAGTGACCCTTAGGGTCAGAAAATAGAAGGGGGTTTCAGATGACCAGGGATGGATGGCACTAATATACGCAGAATGGGAGAAGTGGTTTGGCACTGGCCTTAAATGACAGGCAGCTGAATGTGACTCAGCTCCTTCTCCGCTCCTCTTCCCCCTTCTCTATTTCCTGTCATGGCTGCCAGCTGTCATTTGGATGGCTGCTGCTGGCTCTTCGGTGCAGACGGATAAATTCCAGACCCATGGAGATCCGTGAGCAGAAACCTTACAAAGCTATGTTATGACAGTGCATGGCTACATCCATGACAATCATAAATAGCTTTTCACTTTTCACGTTTTGCTTGAGGGGATCTGATGGGGGTTGGAGGCAATAAGACAGTGAATACTATTCTGCACTTTGAGATAATGCTACACAAGACAGGAATTTGTTGACATCGCACTGAATCATGACCCGTCTGTTGGATGCCCATATGCTCAGGTTGAAGTCTCAGTGGAAAACAACTGTAGTCTTTTTTTAATAGCAAGCATAGTAACATTTACAGACCAAGTAAGCAAGTGTTAAGTTATGCCCCTGCTCACAACTCTCATCTGGTGTATAATGAAATCCCTCTGGGCAGTGGTTCAAATTGAAAGGGCCTCAGGCGAGGCACTGTGCCCAAGACACAGGCAGATGAAGGGCCACTTTAATCAGGAAAATACTGAAATCAATCCTCAGACCGAAGAACACAGAGGCAGCTGTGTGGGATAATAAATCATTCTGATTGGGAATTTCATTCCACCATCGCCACGCTGTTCAGATCCTCACGGTGAAGGCTAGTGCCACGTCCCCGAGAGTTAGATCAGCTCATCTGGACACAACAAAACACCTCATAACATCCAAACTCAATGACTGGTTTTATATTCACGACCATTAACTAGAGTTGTGTTGTTTATGAGGTCAGTTTCATTGTCACAATCTTTGTATAATGGCGCCTCCCAGCCAAAGGATCTCACACCAGTGTACTTCCACAACCGGAGTGACAATAAACACCTTGAATCACCGTGTTAGCCGGACTTTGACAATTACCAGTGAGGCAGACCCACATACTTGACAACTAATAAAGTTGTCGTCGATTAAAACAAATAGATGAACAAGGCTGTTGTATATTTAGTTCACTCCTTACTCCAGTAGCTTTTGCGAGATCTAGAGTAACTTTTTGCAAGATCACGACAACCGGTCAATTTACTCCCAGGGCTCATAGTATTTTATTTTGAGATTGGCCTCAAATACATAAATGCTCTTAAATAAAGCGTTTCTAATCTGATGACCTCTCAAAGCACTTTGCAATGAATGCCTCATATTTGGGAGCAACACGGTGAAGCAAGAGCATTTAGGGTTTATCCAAATCCACTTTTTCTGGTTTATTAGGATTATTATTATTAATAACAACAACAAAATAATAATACATTTTCCCTTATCAGTCCCACAAAGGGAAATTTGCAATTCTGTACATTTTCACTTTTCCTATTGTACAGGAGCAGTGAGCAGCCACCATGTGGCGCTCGCGGAGCTGTTATGGGCTCCGTGTCTTGCTCAAGGACACCTTGACATGCTTTCTGCAGAGGCAGGGATCAAACAAGGAACCTTCTGATCACTAGATGACTGCTTTACACCCCGAGGAGGTTGTTCTATTAATTAATCACAAGTGTGTTTTGGCTGTACCGTGAGATAAATGAATAAGAGTGTCATGGCTCGTTCCCTTTCAGAGCCAGGTAGGCTTGCACAGTGGCGGATTGCTATTATTATGGCAGATTGGTCAAGCAGCAGGAAAGAACCCTTCTCCGCTGAGGAAACGGATCTGCTCGTGGGCGAAGTGAAAGCACGTGAGCAGACCATCTACGACGACCTCTATTTTAACAATGTATCCTTAAAATACCAACAGTAAAATATGGCGCCACTGTCTTAAGACCAGGTTTTTGCCTATCAATCGCGTAATCGCTTTCCACTCTCTCAAGATAGCAATGTGCCAACAATGAGTCTAACCACACCTCATTTTACGACCAACATGCCCACGGGTGCCGAGATGGTCTAAAGTACGTTTGGTATTTAAACAAAGTGGGTGCTGGATGGGAAAATGGCTGCTACGTGGGTCTGAAACTAGTCAAATTACTTGCGCTGCGCTGTTAGCTAGAGCTACGTCAGATTGCACTCATGGCAGATATCACAAAGGCCTTCTTACATGTATCTATTGCTGAAGAGGATCGTGATGCCTTGAGTTTACCGTGGCTCACAGAAACCCCTGATACAGGGGACACCAAATCACACACACGGAGAATGACTCATGTGGTGTCAATAAACCTATTCTGGCTTGGAGTTATAATTAAGAGCCACTTGAAAAAAAAAGAGCCATCCACGGGCTAGTCACCCTCTGAAAGACTCCCTGTATGCTGATGACTTAACTGCCAGCTCAAGAGACGTTGAGCAGGCTTCTACACCGACCACAAGTGGAAGGGAGATGTTCTCTGCTGCTGCCATGAGTCTCTGTAAGTGGACCACAAATTCCTCTCAAGTGAAGGCCAAGTGGCTACATGTGGACTTGGACTTCACCTTGGAACCTGAAGCACATGGGAGCATTTTCAAAAGGTGCTCAGTCTTGTATGGAGGCAATGACTAGTGACTTTGTCCTCAACCTCAAACATCTAATGCGCGTTTTCAGAGAGAACACAAAGAGGCGTGTCCCGCGGTTAACGGCTAAAACATTTGACCCCATGGAATTTCTGACAATAGGGGTGAAATATCTCTTTGAAGATATGTGGCAAAGGGGCATCAGTGGATGGGGAGTTGCCAGACGACCTCTTCAAAGGCGGCAGCAATGGTTTATGATGCTGCTTCTGCGCCATTACATAGTCATCCCCAAGTGGTGCGGGGCTGGCAAACTACAAAATGGACAAGGGTGAGTTCTTCATGTCTTCAGTGATACAAGTGAGAAGGCCTGCAGTGGAGCAGCCCACCTCCAAGGACAAAGCTGGGGGGAAAACTGTCACCAGAATAATGACGTCTATGTCAAGAGCACCCATTAAGAACCTCGCCCTCCCACGTCTTGAGTTTCATAGCGGCTCTGGTTGAAGCAAGAATGGGAAATAGCCTGTTTAAAAATAAAAAATAATATTAAAAATATTCCATTATCAGTCCAACAGGGGAAAATTTAGAGTTCTCTGCATTTTAACCCATCATATTGTATGGGAGCAGTGAGCTGCCAACATATGGCACTTGGGGGGCAGTTAGAGGTTCAGTGTCTTGCTCAAGGACACCTCGACGTGCTTCCTACAGGACCAGGGATCGAACCTGTAACCTTCCCATGACAGACAACCGCTCTACCCATTGAGCTATGCCGCAATGACTGTGCAGCTGACCCAAATCCACATGTAGCCAGACCCCATGAGGCATCCCGGGGTTTCACAGCTCAGCACAACAATGGAAACAGTTTGTTTCCTGAAGCATGATAGAGATACAGTCAGTGACCGCACCAGAGACCTGGTGCCACTAGAGCGGCAGGGAACTCATCTCAGCTGATCTCACCACAGGAGGTCACACAGCCTCTGCACTGAAAGAAGAGGAGCTTTGGCGGTCAGGGCCCCTATTTCTGAGTTTTGACATGTAGCCAGAGCTATCTGATAAGCAGCTTTGAGAAGAGGAGCTAAAGGCTAAGTGTAGGTCAAGCCATGTCACAGTCCAGCAGAGTAACACAGAAAAGACACCACTAGATCCACTATCAAGGCTGATGAAGTCCAGTGAATGAGAATCTGTTTTCAGAGTCACAGCCTGGATTACACGATTCATCCACAACGCTCCCTTAAGGGGGAGGAGAAGAGGAGAGCTGGCGAAAGCTGAAAATCATTGGATTTTGGAGACACAAAATCAAGGTTTCCAGAGGGAGATGAGAGAAATGAGAGCAGGACAAGACATTCACAAAGTCTCAAAAATCAGACATCTAATGCCGTTTCTTGAAGAAATGCTTTAGTGTGTGTGGGAAGGAGGCTACAAGATTCAGACTTGAGCTTCAGTGAGCAGCATCTGTAGATTCCAAACACAGGACTTTCTGTCTGAGATGATCAAACACAGTCATGACCAAGGGATGGAAGTCAATAATATAGTTATTCATATAGTTAAAACACAAAGGCTGTTATTGCGGACACTGTCTAATAGGGACCACAAGGAAAACAAAGCTAGTTTACTTGGTCATTATATATTTACCATAGAACTTGTCCACTCTATTGAACCTATCCCATAGGAGCAGTGGGCAGTTGCAGCACCCAGGGGGTAGTTAGAGGTTCAGCGGCTTGCTCAAGGACTCTTCAGCATGCCTTCTGAAAAAGTCGGGATCGAACCAGCGACCTTCCGTTTACTTTTTGACCCGCACTACCTCCTTAGCCATGCGGGCAGTAATTTTTGGACCAGAACTGTATATCTCTCCTGTGAGGAATGTGAGCGGTGCAATGCCATGTGCTTGTCAATGTGATAACTGACAGTCGGCTCTGTAAACGGTTAACATTTTTTCTAATAGTTTTATATTTTTGTAGATGTTTCAGCTAGGTCCCCACAAGGACGTCATGATTTTCCATAGCAATAATAAGAACAAAATAATAATAATAATAACAATAATAATAACAATAATAATAACAATAATACTAATACAGTCAGTTTGGGGTCCTTGGCTGGAACTGGTACCTCTTATGACCCGACTTTGGCCAAGTGCTTGACATTGGATGGGTGGATTGATGGGAAAATAAAGAAAAATAAGGGAGAATTGTCCCTCTCTACACTTTGCTATTTATTCATTCAGCCAGCTGAGCAGTTATAATCCTCCTAAAATAACAGGGACAAAGTTTACATTTACCGCCCAGGCTTTCACAAGGTTTTGGAAAAAGCGAGTGCATCCAGTCTGGATGAGACACCACGCTCTGAACTTCAAACAGTCTGTGAGAGCCAGGCATCCTTCTTAACTGTCAATGACCAGACAGGCCCAAACGCCTCTTAGGATCCCGAGCCTGTCCGTCTGTCTGCACCCCCCACTTTGTCTTTTTCTTTCACTCCATCGCTCCCTGCAGGGGCTCAGCAGTGGAAAGTCAGAAAAATGGAGCCCAGACAGATTGTTGCCAAGCCAAGTTCCCAGCCATCTGCCTGGGCACGACAGCCAAGGACCCATTTGCTCTAGAAAGTGACTTCCTCACCCTCACAGTAGTTTGGAGTAGCACTGTGAAAACAGACAAAGGAATGATTCTCAGGATCAGATGCTGTTCAAAGTAAATCTACCATATCAAAGTTGATTACAAACAGACCTAGAAATCAAACTTCCTTTGAAAATACTTTCATATTTCAATACATGCATTTATAATTTCAAGGGGTAGCATAGCTCAGTGGGTAGAGCAGTTGTCTGGCAATAGGAAGGTTGTAGGTTCGATTCCAGCATCTGCATATAACTGCTCTGCCCTATGATGGACTGGTCACCTGTCCAGGGTGTTTCCCCACCTTTCAACCAATAAGCACTGAGATAGGCTCCTGTCCCCCTGCAACCCGATTTTAGATAAATGGTTGACAATGGATGGATGGACCCTCCACCCACCCAAACACACAGCTATGCTGCAGCAGCCCACTTATTTGTTAAAATCAGTTAGCCAGTGCTCTACCATTTATAGTCCTTAATCAGAGCCTCACATACATCAATGTCATATCAATGCAGCATGTCAGGCCTGTAACCTCTTCAGGGAGGGCCCATTTCCAAGCCATGGGCCACTGGATGGCTGCTGGGGGTGGGGTAATAGAGCTATTAAAGAAATTATATGATTATGGAAGAGGTACAAGGTTTGTTAATGAGCTAATATGATTTCTTGCGATGCAAAGCTGTAACTCTTGGCTCAGTTTGATAGGAACAAATCCAAGCCACCCTTGCCATTCACATCTCTTAAAAGCTATTTTACTATCAATAAAACATTGACTGTATTGTAGCAAAAATGTGGGGAGGGGGTTTGGAAGGGGTTGTCAATATGTGCCGACTGCAAAATGATAGCTTTCCCAGGCTTTTAAAACTGGCGCCGAGGCCCAGAATCTTTGTTTTTCTAAACAAACCAGTGGAGGGGGTTCTGCCTTTATAAATCTAATGTCCTTCCATGAAATCACAGGTCCTTACATATTTGTCTTGCTGAGGGTTTCAACTTTCCAATATGGAGGAGCCAGTTTTGTGACATAGCTCTGAAGAATCCAAAAAGCTTCATATAATGCGGTAACAAAAAGGACAAGATAAACCCTACACCAAAGGTAGAATAAAAGTAGGTTTTATCCTGGAGAGGGGGATCTGTAAAGGCATGAATACCAGTGCTGAGCTGGACATGCTACTGGTGAAGATGTGAGCAGGATTAACTGGTAGAAACTTTGTTTATTTGTCATCGTACGCACATAAAACAAAATGTCTTCTCTGCATTTCACCCATCCCACTGTATAGAAACACAGGTACAGACACAGGTAGAACATGGAAACTCCACACGGAAAGGATCTGTGATGGGATTTGAACCCAGGACCTTCTTGCTGTGAGGAAACAGTAAATATTGAAGTGTTTTTTTCACCATGGTAACTGTATTAGCTAGCTTGTAGAATTGTGAGATGTTATTAGCATTAGTTGTGTCAGTAGCAGGGCAGCACAGGGACCCAATGGTTACCACTGTTGCCTCACAGTACCAAGGTCCTGGGTTCGAACCCTAGGCCATCCCATGTGTGGAGTTTGCATGTTCTCCCTGTGTCTGTGTGAGTTTCCTCCGGTTGCTGTGGTTTCTTCCAACCATCTAAAAGACATGCATAATAGGGTTAATACTCCTGTCTTTGGCCCTGAGCTAGATAGAGGGAAAAAGAACTGGAGTTGGTCCCTGGGTGCTGCATCTAGTCACTACTCCTGTACAATAAGATGGGTCGCAGAAGACATTTGTCTTACGTATGTAAAATGACAAATAAATACAGCTTCTTCTTTCTTCTTCTAGTCTTATTTGTGGGCCTCTTGCTATAAAGGGACAGGCCATGGGAGAGTGGAGCAGTAATTGATACTTGTATAAGATAAGATGGAATTTACCAGCGTTACAAATCCTACTGGTCCCTCACGCTGGTGAAAAAAAACAAAAAACGGATTGTGCCTTTAAAATTAGTCATTGTCATTCCCCCTCTCAGCACATGACAGATGGTTCTGCGAGCACCACTGTGTCTTAAGATGGTTGGAATCTAAACCAGGCTCAATCTGTGAAAAGGAAAACAGACTGTGGCATTTCTGGCACCTCCGCTTGGGACCAAACGAAAGCGGGAAAACTCCAGATGTTCCTGTTTATTCAGTGCAGGGATCGCGGAGAAAGGGCTCATAATGGGTTTTCCTACCAAGGTAAATGACTACAACCACAACTGCAACCTAGCAGCAGTACCCGCCTTAAGTTGTTTCCATAGGCTCTGGACACACGGATGGCGATGATGGCGGCCAAAGTCAGGAGTGAGAGTGACTGTCTTGAGTTTAGAAAGATGCCTGGTGGGCCGCGCGTGGGTGGAGAGGATGAAGGGTACAAAGAGAGGATGATGCTGTTCACCTCTCCCCTCTCGTCTCCATCCGTCATACCACCCACCCACACACATGGGCTTAGGGGTTCCCGTATTCTCAGACATAGACCAGTGGTTAAAAGAACTGCCCTGACAACTATATGTGCTCCTGCTCATCTGGGACCCAATCCCACTGGAACGTTTCCTTCTGTGCCCCACTAACAGCCCCCACCCAGGGTTTCTCTCTCAACCTTTCAGTTCCAATACAGCAAAAACAGCCTGACAAGAGGAGCTCTGTGGACTTCCCCTGCAAAAAGAAACAGAAAATATGTGCACACAACCGAAAGAGGTTACATTAACTGCTATTGGATCCATGCATGAGCGTGTTATGTCACATTTAATATGACAGTATTCCCATATGTGGCCAGAGGTTAATACACTGTGAGTTTGACCTATTTCAGTGATCCCTGTCAGCTGATGGTAGCACCCAAGGGAAAACAAAACCACGTGACTGACTTCTTCCATATCTGTGACTTCTCGGTCCACATCTTCATGAAGATGTCTCGGTGCTGAAGCGACTGATCGGGTTAGAAGAGACAACTAAAGCTCAACTTTGCTGACAAAAACAACACATGTAGATGATATGACGCTCACAGCGCTGAGTGGGTTGACTGGGAAATGGTCATTCATGCACACGTTTCCAGTCCGATACATTGATCTGCTTATTGCCAGTCTGTCAATTTGACTTCCACAGTGCACCATGTCTGTGTGCCAGTTTCACTGCCAGCAATATAACACAGACCTCTTTTCATTACCCACACCGGAGAGAGATATTCAATCTCAACTCTCGTTGAATGAGGGAGTCTGTATTAGAACAGGCGTCTCCCTGCAGGATATCTGCTTGTTTAAGTGACAGACTGCGGTTCATTGCATCATCTTCAGTGGTCTTGTTTCGCCATAGTTACAGCCCCCCCATTAGTTTGTATTGCTGTACTTAGAGGGACCGGGCAATGCTGTCTGTCAAAGACATTAAGGTCAGTGTTGAGCTAGTGCTGATCGATGTTGACATATTTAGCCATCAACTCTCAATGCACTCATTTGTTTATACATCCTCAGCCGACAAGGTAATTCATTTTAATATGAAAGCCACTATAATGAGGAAAGACAGGATTAGTACTGGGTATATCAGAGGGACAGCTCAGGGACGGTTGGATGGTTTAGAGACAAAGCAAGAGAGGCTAGATTGAGATGGTTTGGACATGTGTGGAGGAGAGATGCTGGTATACTGGGAGAAGGATGCTGAATATGGAGCTGCCAGGCTAGAGGAGAAGAGGAGGACCAAAGAGGAGGTTTATGATGTGGTGAGGGAGGACATGCAGGTGGCTGGTGTGACGGAGGAAGATGTAGAGGACAGGAAGAGATGGAGATGATGATCTGCTGTGGACACCCCTGATGGGAGCAGCTGAAAGTTGTAGTGGTAGTCATCATGCAATCTTCCTATCTTAAAAAAGTGGCGGAAATAAAGATTATTACTTTTCCAAATAACCAAATTCTTATTTTTCATCAATGCTAAAATCATTACGTATCATGTCTTCTACATTCAGTGTACATCAGGGTTCCTTGTGGTATTATCAAATAACGTTCCTGCTAAATATAAAGTTGATTATCTTGCAGGACATAAACAATTCAGTGCTTCTGCATCCTCTTCTATTCTGCTCCGCTCAGCACCACCAACCCCTCGCCCCAAACCTGAAGCGCTTACTTTTGCTCCTGACCGACGTGGATTAATGCTTTTTAGCCTATTAACTGTTGCTCGGGTATTCACATCTCTCAATCTACATCATCTAGAGAATTGCCAGAGTATTATCCACACCGCATCTGACAGATGGGGTAAAACCAGAGAACCTAAAGGAAAACGGTGTCAGCCCTGTAACACCTGGCCAAAGGCTCATGCTAGGCTTTAAGGCTTAGCTACATGAATCTGAAGCAATGGTGCACTAAGATGATCCTATTTTTCCATGAGATGAGACAAAACAAACTCTATGTTGTGGTTTGAGAGTAAGCTGAGCTGTTGTCAAGCTTGATCTGGTTGTCCTGCTCTTGGCAAAATTCTGGTAGTTCTTTAATAATGCAGATGCCCTCTGACTCCCCGAGAGTCAAGGAGCTCTCAAGGCAAGTGGCCTTTGGTTCAACATCCTTCAATCAGTCAGAAGATAATCTATCCACCTCATGTCAAAAGATGAATACAAATGTAGAAAGGGGAGGAAAGGGAAGCCACTTTATCTGGTCATTGGATTCTTGATAGGAATTTAATCCTCCACATTTAATCAATCCTATTGTACAGGAGCAGTGGGCAGCGTTAGCACTGGGGAGGAGTTTTTTTTTGGGGGGGGTTTCTTCAATATCTTGCTCATGGACACTTCAGCACGCTTTCTGAAAGAGCTGAGGATTGACCAGCGACCTTCTGCATTTTTCCAATGACTAGACAACACGCTCTACCTCCTCAGCTAAGGCACCCCTGTGTAAATGCACTAAAAGACAAACTCAGTCTTCCTGGCCGAACAATTTAGAACAATTTTCCTCTGGGCCTGTTCCTTATCAGCCAATCAGGAGGGTTCTTTACAATGCTGTCTCTCCATTGGTCCCTACCTCATGTCAATTGGTTAGCATGTTTACAAGGCTTGTAGGTAGAAGTGAGGGGGCTGGTTCCCTTGTCTATTTTCAAATCACAGCTAGCTCTTACTAACTTATGCCCAGGATCACTACAACCTATGAAGTCATAGCTGTCATTGCTCTTTACACCCTCTTCCTTGGCATCCATCTCTTCCCTTCCTTCGCCGTTTGGGCTTTGTCCTAACAAAAGGCATTTCAAAGCACCAGATCCTCATCATACTTCCTCCAATCTCACTCGCACCTTCTCTTCCAGCACCTTATGGCTGAACCCACTTTCTTTTCCCCACCCAGCCAGGCATCCTGTGACCTGGCTGGTATGGTGAGGTAGGCCCACCACACCCTCTTCATTTGAAGTAAGCACCCACGGCCAAGAAGCACTGGGCTGGAATGTGAGCCAGCTGCCTCTCAGCTGGTGAATCTCAGCTCTCCCCGGTCAGGGATACCAGATCTCCTTTTCCTCTAATAAACAATAACACGTCGGGAAACCGTGCCGCTCTTTATGCAACAGTGTGGCGCCCTGGACTATTTTCCTAAACGACAGGGGTTTGTTTTAACTGTCCCCCAAAGTGTCAAAATCTTCATTCTAACAGCAAACACAGGATTGCAAAAGGCTGAGCCTGGTTGTTTTCTCTGCAACTGTGAATAGGATTAGTAAAAAGAAAAAAAAAAGGTTAGGGTGGGCGTCTGATCGAGAAATAGCAGGGAAGGAATTGTCGGGTAAAGAATGAGGTGAGTCGTAAAGGAAAATCAGCACG
Source organism: Regalecus glesne (assembly GCA_900302585.1). Lineage (NCBI taxonomy): Eukaryota > Metazoa > Chordata > Actinopteri > Lampriformes > Regalecidae > Regalecus > Regalecus glesne. The sequence continues at coordinate 8,336 of OMLC01042607.1, read as the reverse complement.
TTGATTCATCTTTTAAGGATTAGAAGCAAAATCCTATTGAAAAACCTTCAAACTATTATTTTCAAATAAAACAATTTCAGAAGATATACTCTAAAAGCCCGTCTTTACATGCCGTGAATAGTCCCCACGTTGTCGGGGTGGACTCGGACTTAGATGGAGCTTGGGAGATCAGAGCAGGATGCCCCGCCCGTGACACCCCGTGATGGATTAAAACCTGCTACTTCTGGCTCATCAGTTCCCAAAGCGAGTGCACTGAGCTGCCACAGCCCCTTCAGGAGATTTACCCTATCTGGTTTATCTCAGAGACTGGAATCTTATTTCATCTATTTTATTTTATGGTTTCAATCGTTTCTACATACTCTTTGTTTAACTCCACTGTTTTGTGCTTCTCAACATCTGAGAGGCACACATCCTCTCTTTGTCTCATAGGAACCCTGATGGGAGACCAGGTGCCTGAAATCAATGGGAAATACTATAAAAAACAACAACAGTGGGATCAACTGACATCAACGGGAAGCACCCCTTTACTCACAAACAAAAATATCCACCACAGAGCCACACTTGCAACTTGTTAAATAATACAACTAAGAAATAACTTGCACTTTAGAAACAAACCCACTGGTTTTGCATCATGTCTTCAGGAATACAGATGTCTTACAGAGGACAACGTTCAAAATATTATAAAATTTTGCATAACATGCACTATAAGCAGACCAATCCATCAAGAAAATTTCATTTTGATGCACCTTTGTGTAACCTTTGTGTAACCTTTGTGTAACCTTTCAAGCGGATTCTTTGATTTTGTCACGATTTTAAGCCCATACTGACGCATACTGACCTATGAGGGATTGCTGTGACTAAAAACCCTCCCAAGCTCATCCGGTAAAATGCTGAGGAGCCACTCAGCATCAGAGTCTCAAAACTGGCTCAGTCACCAAACAGTCTCTATAAGAGGCTTATGTGTTAATGGTTTCTGTGATCTCCTAATGCACTGATCTATCAGCGTAGTCAGACAAAGTGTGTCACACCGTGACTAGCTGCCTTTAAGGGAGCAGTGCCTCCATCCACTGTATATTGGGATTTGATATGGGTGGTTTTGCACAGGTCAACATTTTTGGAAAATCAAATCTGTTGCAACAAAAGGTCTTTCCAAACACAGGAGGAGAAAGGGGTCAGAGATGAGAGGCATACATGCACCAACAGAGAGCTGGATAATGGGTTGAGAACACAGCATTTTGAAGTCTATCTGCTGTCAGCACTCTTGCTTCACAGCAGGAAGGTCCTGGGTTTGAATCCCGTCCTAAGTCCTTTCTGTGGGGAAATCTCCCCGTGTCTGCATGGGTTTCCTCCCACCATCATAATAAAGACATGCATGTTAGGGTTAATACCCCTGTCTGTGCCCCTGAGCAAGGCAATAGGAAAAAGACCTGGAGTTGGTCCTCGGATGCTGCAGCTGCTCACTGCTCCTATACAACAGAGGTCCAGTTTTACATATCATGACTAAACCCCCACATTGTGGGGGTGGAGAGATTCAGATGGAGCGTGGGAGAATAAGGAATACTGATCCCATACAGTAATGGAAGGGTTTAAATGAAGAGAACAAATTTTGTTGTATGCATGTACAATGACAAATAAAGCTTCTTTTTCTTCTTCTATCTCTAAGAACAGATCTCTGACTTCAGCTTGACACCTTGAGAGCTCACAGTGTGTTGATGTCACATTAGGTACCTGTGCTACTGGACACTCCGCGTGATGCTGTGGCACATTGTTAGCACCGATCAGAACATGGGACACCCAGAGCATCACTGAAGTCATAGAGAAATCACTTAATCCCAGACATAGATGTGCAAAGACAAATTGTGTAAACCTGCATGAATCGCAAGAAAATGGGCCAAGAAATCAAATGTCTAAATGAATATAAAATCCACAGTTTGGACTGCAACAAAAGTCTTGTTATGCAGAATGTTTAACCTTCAGGAAAAGGAGAGAAAAAAGTGGTTTATCATGACACTGCTGAGACCATTATCTATATTTACCGTAGCATCTGTGCCTATAGGCAAAGTAAAGATCTGGAAATGACCCTGCTGCACTCCTGCATAGAATAGTGTATGTGTGCATGTATCTGTGTGTGTGTGTGTCATGTATGTGTGTGTGTGTGCGTGTGGGCGGCAGAATAGCCCTCCATACATGCGCACTCACTACTCAACCCACTCCCCACTCATTGCTCTTTCATGCACATTCGACTCTCCATCTGTCTCGTTCACTGATGACTCTCTGCCTCTATACGATACTGTAGACTGAATTGTCTATTTTTATTTTTAAACAGGCGTAACTTGGGATGTGAGGGCCTTTGTGGGCCTCCAGTGCTCGACTTGGTACCAGACTCGGCGGTCCACTGTACTGCCCATATTTCTAAGCCACAAGAGAACTAGCTGTCAAGATTTATGTTCATGTTCAATGTACCCACAGGAGCAGCATTACAACAAGCAGTGGGAATGGCACAGCTGCTGTCAGTCCCATGCTCGCAAATGATGTTGTTACATAACTAAATGGCTTGATGCTGTCTGAGGTTGAAACCAAGCAGCTTCTTTGGACCAACCTGACTCTCACTGTAGCGTGACCGCACCAGCCTGTACAGTGGACATGCACTGACCCCTGCCCCTTTACAAATGAGATAGCATTCTGCTGTAAGTGCCCCTCAGTTCACTAGCAAAGGTCTGTAGATGATTGGTTAAAAGGCTAGTGACTAGCCAATGGGAATAGAGCAATTTGCATTTGTATTGTTTCTGATAAAAGTTCAATTTTCACATCCCAACTAGTCCCCATATTGTGAGGGTGGGCACGGACTTAGATGGAACTTGGGGATTAAAGCCACATGCCTTTCCTGTAGTGGGATCAAACCCATGATGCTCTACTTGCAAGTGTGCATTCTACCGCTGAGCTACCGCGGCCCCCTTCTGACCTCAGAAATACAGACCTATGTATATTATCCTTTTCTTCTTTCTCTCTTCTGCGGCAAATGATTTTCAAATGATCTGCAATGCACGTGTGGAGATGCTTCCAGCTTTGTAGTTTATGTGTCCGTCAACTGCGTGCATTCCTCGACACAAGAGATCTTTCACTGTCATATATTCCAGTGAAAGGAAAACGGATATTCAATCTAGTGTGAGAGAGAGAGAGAGAGAGAGAGAGAGACTAGAGAAATTGTGAGGGTTAACCATACACACACACACAGATGCACTGGTGGCTGGAGGCAAGCAGGATGCTTGTAAAACTGCCACTTTCTTCCTGACAGGGAGAGATCTTATAAATGACATGATCTCAACCTTTTACTCCAACAAACCACCAAAGGGCACTCCAAGAATGGAGAGAGCACTGTGATCATCCAAGTGCTGGGATGACAGATTTCCTCTGGGTGCTTTTCGAGAACTCACATCACACTCTGGTAAGAAAGTTACCCGAGCTCGTGAGCAGGTCGAGATCCTGAGAGCATCTGTGATGGATGAATGATCTACGCAGTGACATTTAAAAAGATGGGTTTCCCTGGCCAGATGAAAATACACTTAAGTCTTCATTCACAGGTGGATGAGGTACACTTTAGTCACTCACATACATGTACGTGCAAACCCACACTGTGAGGAAGCTTTCAAGACAGGCAATGAGCTCATCAGATCTGAATGTCTTCCTGTGTTCAATGCTTTTCTGTAGCCTTTTCACTATTTTTTCTTTTTATCCCCTCCATTTTTTCTAAACCACTCTCACCCCCTCTCTTTGCTGGTTCTTTCCTCTAGTGTGAGTGTGCGTTTTCGGTGTCACGGATTTAGATGGAGCTTGGGAGATTCAGCCCGGATGCCCTTCTTGACGGCCTGCGGTGGGGATCGAACTCACGACATCTGAACCACTGAGCTGCAGCAGCCCCCTTGATTCTTTTCTCCGGTGCAGACGTGAAATCCTCCCTCCTTTCTAGGTAACCTGTCTTTTTACCTGAGCAGCGTGGGTTTGGGGTGCTAAGTGAGTGATCTGGGTACCAGCCTAACGCGTCTGTCTGCAGCATGCGAGTTCTGTGTAAACATTAAGCTTGACAAATGGCCAACCGTCTGCATCAGACTCAATTAAGATTTATGGTGGGCGAGGTGCCCTGAGTAAGGAATGTGGAGCGACACGGTTGTTTCTGGAGTGCGCATATGGTGGGAGTTGCGTGTGTTTATACGAGCTGTGCGTGAATAGCAAACGTCTTTTGTTTTTACGATCATGATGGAAATTACGTCCCGCTCCAGAGCGCAAAAACGCCATTCACAGTATAATGAAAGCAGAGAGCTGTCAAAGACTCAATATCACGAAAAGTTTTGTGCAATGAGATTTTTACCACGGTGTGCAGTTAACGGCGAAGGCTGCACCGTAAACACTTTGAAAATAGCTTTCAGACATCTTTCCAACCACACATGTGCACCTCACGTCAGAGCAGCATGGGCCTCCTTCATAATTAGGGTGTTTGCAGAAATGTAATTGCAAACACACACCCAGTTGAAATGCTGCGTACTTTGAACCACGTATGTAGTATGCACAAGATGCTTATACTCGGGGGGCGTGTGAGCTCCGTTATATATGATTTTTATGCATGTTTAATACAACAAAACCGGGCGTCGCAAGTTTGATCCCATTGTGGAGGGTCAGGAGGGGCATCCAGCCTTAATGCCCCGTGTTTCATCTAGGGTCTGTGTCCATCCCCACAATGTGGGGACTAATCATGACACTCAACAGACTTGCCACAAGGCACTGGTTGCCCATGAATAGCCTCTGGGTACCACTCCAGCTCTGACATCCCCTACCAAAGTTAGCCTGAGACTGCAGGGAACCCAGTTACTGGCTGCTGCTGGGATGATGGACAAGTTAGTGTAAAAGTCATTTATTTTTTATTATGAACTAAAAACTGAAATCTCCAGAGAAAAGCTGCAAGTCAGTTTTCAAAAAAAATCCGAAATTACAATAAAATTGCAATTTGTGCATCTCTAGTCTAGACTGCATGGGAGGAATTCCATCCACTCATCCATCATTCCTGGCCCCGGATGGTAGGATTTATACACACACACATACACACACACACACACATATATATATATATATATATATATATATGTGTGTGTGTTTTTTTTTACAAAAATCAGATTTATTGTCAAAATGTATTAATTATTTGACTATAAAGCCTTGGTTGGAGCCACAAGTCTGATTATGTATGCAAGTGTGTGTTCATGTCCATGTGTGTGTATCCTCAGGGGACAGACAATCATTTATCACCTAAGTGACTCCCATGAGTGCTAGTTACGGAGCATTTTCTCTGCTGCGTAAAGGAACAAAGAAGGGCTCTCCAAAGGCAGGCCTCCCACTTCGCCTACACACTCCTCGTCAAGCGATACTTCTCCCATTCTCCCTCTCCCACCCTGGCACACAGCTGCCTCTCTCCCGTCCAACTGAGACCAGGCAGGCCCTTTTAGAGGTTGCCATGCAAATCACAGCTATCCGATCAAAAAAAGGGTATTCAAAAATCCAGTCCAAACAGTCTGTGAAACTTTTCTGTGCCTGCCTCGCAGCATGCCAAAAGCTTTATGTCCCATTTCAAAGACTAATTCTCTTTCCTAAATGAGCAGACATAGCTCGGAAAATGACACAAAATTGAATCCCCCAGAGCTTTGATTGCATGCAGTTTTTGGCTGGTTGTCGTCTGCTGGTCGGGGGGCTGGGCGACCTCAGCCTTCCGGAGGGGGTCTGCTTCCTTCACTGAGTGGTCCCACAGTGGCCATTATGACCCTCCCTTAAGCCCCGTGGACTTGGAGCCAAGCTAGAACTGACAGCAGGGTAACTCAGGGCAACAATCAATGCTCAGACCAACATCATAGGCACCCCGTGTTGCTGCAGGGCATTGACGAGGGTCCTCATTGAATATCTGCAGCATGGGTTCACTGTATGGGCTTATTCTTTCTGTTGTTATTGGATTTTAGTGAGCAGCTGCAAGCCGTGGGGTTTCATCGTGCTGCTTCAAATGAAGAGGAATGCAGTCACTGGAGACGGCTAAAGACGCGGAGCCATCGAGGGGCAGCATAGCGCAGGAGGCAAGGCTGTTGTACAGTAATCGGAAGATTGGTGGTTCGATACCCTTTCCCTTCAGATAGCGTGTTGAAGTGTCCCTGAGCAAGACATTGAACCCTTAACTGCTTGGGACAACCAATGAAAATTAGCCTGGTGTCCAAATCTGGCAAATCTACATTCTAAATGTTCATTAATATCTACTGTCCCTATTAAAGGAATCTATTCTTTACCATGCCACCTTCATGCACATCTATACCCATGAGAGGTCCATTTGGACATCAAACGATTAGTCTCCATGTTGTGAGGGGGGACATGGACTTGGACAAAGCTTGGGGGATTAAGACCGGATACCTTTCCTGACATCCTGTGGTGGGCTCGACCCCGCAACATCTGGCTCGTCAGTTCCCCGAGGCGTTCACTCTACCACTAAGCTAGCCCGGCCCCTATGCACATGTATACACAAGTTCAAGCAAAAATTAATAAATGATGTCTCTTTCCCACAGTCTAGGCTTCTCATTTATGCTCTCATAAACCTCTTGGTGATTAGGAATGCACTTTATGCTCAGTATGCAGTATCCGCCACTACCTCACGCACATGCACGCACACAAAGATGCACACACACTTACAAGGCCTACATATGCGCACATGTCATCTCCTGTATCACAGCCTACCAAACGTTAGTGTTCTCTGCTGGTGTCTATCAAATCCGTGCCGCAGTTCCCACAGTACTGCCAGTTTTCAATCCCAACAGGTAATTAATGTGTTCACCTCACATCCTATGTGTCCAGGAGTCCCAAAGTGGATTGCCGGAGTGAAATCTGGTCGAGCTTTGTGTTCTGAGGACCACTGCTGAGTACCAATTTAGCATAGAAGTTATCCGCCCACTTACACACGGTGTCTACCAACTCGCTTGCTTCTGTGCCCCACACCTACACAAGGCAAGGTGCACACAATGCACACACTCAAACACACACATGGCAGATGAGAGTAGAGTGTCCGGATCTAGTAATAGTAACCCCATGCTGTTCCCTGTGTTAGCAGTATTCTGATAGACCACTGTGAGGACTGTGCTGTCTATACAACACTCTCATTCTAACAGGGCTGGGGGGGGTCTCTTAAAGGTCTTAATGAGAAAGTCAGTCTCACGAAATAGGGTAATCATCTTGTAAATATACCAATATGATAGGGGTCAAAGGTTAATGGCTGACTACTCCACTCAATATAAAGCTATTATATATTTTTTTGTAAATAAAATCTCTGCGGTTGTACCGAGACTTGAAATCTGATCTCCGACACAGGCTATTGGAGTCAAATACACATGACATTTCCTCGTGTGCATGGATTTTAGTCCACGCCCAAGCCAGCTGAAACATCTTCCTCCGATGGCAAAGGATTCTCTGGACAGCTTGTCACCTACTTCACCTACTGTCATCATCATCATCTTCCCACCATTGTCCTCTTTCCCATCCTCACTTCTCTGTGCCATCATCTCAGTTAGCACTGGATGGTTCAATCAGACTTGTCGTGACTATGGACTTGGTCACTGGGTCAAGACATAGGTCTATGATAGCACCAATAAGAGCTGTGGGAGCATATCCATAGGAGTTCGTTTTTGGTGGCACTCAAACATACCTCAGGAGGTAGGACGTCTGTCTAGTAATCAGGAGATTGGTGGGTTGACCCCCGACCCCTGCAGAAAGTATGTCAATGGAGGTTTGGTGGTGTGCAAGATAACCTCTGAGTCAAGCTAACCTTAAAAGTATCTACATTTACCAGCTGCATGTTATGACGGTTAAGTCCGCTTTACAAGATGAAATACTAAAGTTGATGTTTTTTTAAAGGGCATTTTGTCTCTTAGCCAACAGTAGGAAATGAAATATCACATTCTCTTATGTCAAAGACATCTGAGTATTATAAAGATTTTCTAATCATTTTACAGACATTATTGCTACAAACTGGGACTATATTTCCAGGACCCTATTTTGGACAGTATTGCAATACTAGTACTGCAGGGGCCGCAGCAGCTCAGTGGTAGAGCACACGCTGAGGGAACTGATGAGCCAGAGGCTGCGGGTTCAAACTCACCATGGGGTGTCAGGAAGGGCATCCAGCTTTAATCCCCCAAGCTCCATCTAAGTCCATATCCTTACCCACAGCATGGTGACTGATGGTGACATAGCACACAGACCTCCCAATAGTAGTAGTAGTACTGCATATGAACTCGAGGTGCTTTGAGCAGGTGCCATTATGC